>PVJD01010365.1:0-54303 GCA_004026545.1 Mormoops blainvillei
GCCTTATTCATTTTCGGGCTCCGACCGGAGAGCGTGCGCAGGGCAAAGACATCATTGCTCACAGCCGGTCTTCTCTCAGTGACTGACGGGGGCGGGGGGCGTCCAGGGTGCCGGATTCTCCTTGGATTTCATGAGGACGGCGGTCTCCCCCCAGGTGGCGTTTCCACTGCTGCGGCGGTCGGGCCACGGGCTGGTCCAGTGTCTTCCTGGAAGGACCCTATCTACCATGTTGAGGTGCTTCCTTAAGAAAGGTAAGTGACCGAGCCAGTGGTGGGACCCCGCCTCCCCAGGGGACAGCCCTGCTTTCCTGCACCACGCTGGGCAGTCGGGGACTCTGGGAGCCCCTGGCGAGCGTCTCTGTGCAGAGGGACAAAGAGGTGGGTGCCGTGAGGTCTTCCGACCCCTGAACGGGTGGGTCAGCGCTTTTCAAGGTGAGCCCCTCAGGGTGCCACCTGCCCCGTGGCTTGGGCTGCACAGCCCTGCGTTTCGTCCTGGAACAGTGGCCCCGTGGATGGCCTCGTCCTGTCTCCCTGCAGCTACCACTCTGTGCAGGGGGCCAAGGGCCCCAGCTGACATACGACTCCCTTTATCTGCCACACATCACACTGATCTTATCTGCACCATAGGCGAGTGACCAGTGTTACTGGAATAAACGTTTGCCTCTAGTGCGGCTTCACAGCTCTCGGTCCCTCACACGCATCCGTGCCCTCCCCGTTCTTGTGCCGGGTGACAAAGGTGCCACATGCCCACATCAGAGGCCCCCTGCTGGGACGAGACCCGCTCCCCCCAACCCCCGGCGGCTGGCGGCCCCTGAGGGTGTGGCTGGTGCCTCTTGCCTGGGGGGCTGCGCAGGCCCCACGCACAGACACGGCGTGCGGGGGGACCATCTGCGCCATCGCGGAGACGTTTTACAAACAGGGCACTAACCACTCCAGACGCGGTCACACACTTTTCAGGGGAAAAAAAGTAGAGAGAGAGAGGAGGTCAGCAGGCGGTCGTGTCGGGGGCTTGGTGGCGTTGCTCACGCCCGCTCCGGCGATGGCACGGCCCCTCGGTGGGACCTGGTGCTGCTCCCAGAGTCCTCACGCACGCCACGCCCTCCGGTTGTCACTGTGACTCTGGCATGGACATCCTAGCCTCAGAGGGGGCGGCACAGTGCGGGGCAGGCTGCCTCACCACGTGGTTCCTGATCCCGGCCCACTCTCTGCCATCCCCTGAGAGCAGGGCGGGGTCTCTGTGGCTCCGTGTCGTGTGGTCCCTGTCCTTGCAAGTGGGTGACCGCCCTGCCGAGGTGAGAGTCGGAGTGCCAACATGGAGCCGAGCCTCCCCACGGCACGACGGCTCACCCTTCCCTGTCTGCAGGCACTTCCGAGACTCAGTTCCCCGCTGAGCGGGGCGACCAGTGAGTGACCGCTCAGTCCCGGCATCCGTGCGGCCGATCCGCTCTGAGGACACGGCGGGAGTAACGGGGCTGAACCTGGAAGATGCAGCCAACGCCCTCCCTGCGGTTAGGGCAGGGGCCTCTCTGGGGCCTCACAGAGCGTCTTACAGCTTTTGCTGGCCTGGGAGGGACTCTGGGGACGGTCCTGCTTCTCGCGGCCACCTCGGCTTCTCACTCACAGACACAGCCACTGCCCTTGCCAGCCCCAACGGCCCCATTGCTGAGTGCATTGGAGAGCACGTGCCCACGGCCCCCAAGAAGGCCACCAGCGGCCGCATGGCGCTTCTGGTGGAACGGAAGTGACAGACCCACTCTCAGGGAAGGAACGGTGTCGGGTTCAGCTGGCCCTCATCCCAAGACCCCCCTCTTTTCACCGCCCCCCTCAACCCCCTCCTGCCCACCACGTGCCCTCCAGTGACCATCCTCATCTGTTCCCTGGAAGAAGTCGCACACATATTGGTGGCCCCCACCCAGGCGGCCGTTTCTGTAGAAGAAGGAACCTGGCGTGTTAAAGGAATAAAATATCGGGCAAAGGTTTGCTTCTCTGCTGGGAGCGTTTTAACTCCAGGGCGGTGGCCAGGGTGGGGACTTCGTAACCAGAGAACCACACTTCGACGTCCGAGGAGAGTCACAGGCGGTGACAAGCATGAATTCCAGTTTCTAGGGGTTTCCCCCATTTTGGCCGTGGCGACACCTCTGCTTTGTGGGACCCGGTCCCATTTCCAGCATCCCTCTTTCCTCCGCCTCGGGGAGCCTGCGCTGGGGTCGGCCCGGAGCAGCACCATGCGGCCCGGAGAGCTGGGTCGCAAGCCTGGTTCGTTATGAGCCCTTTCGGTAGAACCACTGTCCACGGGTCTCGTGAATTGTGATGAGTGTGACTTCACGCGCAGAGGTGAACAGGAATGTGGTTGTGACATGGGCCACCACACTGCACAGGTCCCGTTGGAGGTGTATCCTTTGCCGGCCCCACGTCGTGGGGGGTTCCAACTCACAGGGTGACGGCCCAGCTTCTGAGAGCAAAGCGCTCACAGCGTCTCAGCCTCACCCTGAAAACCCCAGAGCAGAGGCTCCCGCCAGGACCCGCCCACCTCTCTCCTGGGCCGTTTGCGGGGAGACCTCTTAGGCACTTGGGGAAGGGCCCGGCGGGACCGGTGCCCAGCGGGAAGGTGAGCTCGGTTGGCAGGATGGCAGGCCCGGCAGGTAACGTGGGCATGGACCTGGGGGACATGGTGCCGTGGCTGTCCGGACAACCTCAGACAGGGGTCAGCAGGGACTCAGGGGGCCCAGCCGTGAACTTGGGCACAAGTTGCGCCCCTGGGGTGAGTCCTGGGACTGCACAGCGAGAAAGCAAACCTCCCCCAGAATGTGCTTGGCTCCTGACAGGCCAGGCCCGGGGATGGGGGACAGCCCGGCACTGGAAGGGGATCAAACCTGGGCTGGGGACAGGGGCCGGCTTCTCCCTGTCTGGCCTCCGCAGGACGGATCGGGGCTGTGACTGCCCCGGTGGGTCCCGGTCATCTGTGGAGAGCAGGACAGATCTGCATGGCCCTCAGAAGCCCTCTGGTCTCCCTGTCACAATCCATGGCCATTGAAGGCTCCTGAAGAGAGTGCCAGGCCAACCCAGGGCGCCATGGCCCGCCGGGTCCTCATCCACCTGGGTCCCGCCGTGTGCAGGGGCAGGAGCAGCCACACCGTGCCCGGGGAAGCAGCCCCACGGAGCAGCAGCGAGATGTCCCTGTCCCGTCGGTGGGGTCCGACCCCACCGGGTCTCACTGCTCAAGCTGCCCTGTTTTTCCCCCGGGGAAGATTCCCGCTGAAACCCGGCCTCGCGTGCCTGTTACTTCTTCAGCCAGGAACTGCGACGCCCCTGCCAGCAAGCCGCTGGGGGCGTGCAGAGGACGGTGCCCCCCCGAGGGAGGCGTGCCAGCAGGGCTGAGCCGCGGGCTGACCCTCTCAGGGCGGCCGCTCCCTGCTCCTGGCCTGTGCAGGCTCCGGGCTTCCCCTCCCTCTTCCTTATCAGGAGTCGCTCTGGGAAAAGATGACTATCAGTCATTTACATGCTAGTGTGAGTGAGCTCCAGCAAACACGTCCCTGATTCATTCAGTAAATATTAACTGAGGGCCACCGAGTTCCAGGGACTGGGGGGCCGGAAACCTCACCCCTGACCTGCAAAAGGGAGAGAGAAGCAGACACACGGGAGTCAAGGCGGGAAGCGTGGTATCATTCGGGGGGCAGCTGCTTGATGTGAGTGGACATTGGTCCAGAAAAGCTTTCCGGGGGAGGCGATGTCTAGGCTGAGACTGGAGGATGAGGGGAGGAGGGAGGTGGAGGGTGGGTGGGGTCGGGCAGAGGGGCAGGCACAGCGACCACACGCAGATCACAGGCTGGAGAGCTGCTGGGGCTTTGGTGTCCTGAGAGCCGGACCCTCCCTGGGCCAAGTGGCTCAGCACCTGGGAGCCGCGGAGGGCTCCGAGCCGGACGCCCACACAGTGTTTGTGGGACAAACCGAAGGGAATCACCCGTAGTCAGCCGTTTCGGGCCCACGCGGGTCTCGGTTTGGTGTGGGCCGCCCCAACAGCCGCGGGGCTCTGCAGAGGGCCGATGAGTGAGGGTGTCCTGGCGCCGACGGGGAGGTAGCGCGGCTCTGAGGTGACAGGGACCTGTGCTGCACAGGCTCGGGAATGAGTCCAGGGTTGGTGGGGGGGTGGGGAGCGGGAGCAACGTTTAGGAGGTGCAACTGGCAAAGTTGGACGGACTGGGTGCCCGGCTGGACCCAGGGCAGAGGGTGGTGCGTCCAGCCAGAGGAAGGGACCCAGACAGGGGTCGGAGGACACAGGACTCAGGGAGGCTGTGCAGAGTCACTTAGATGGACTCGGATGACAGTGTGTAAGTGCGCGTGCAGCCTGACGAAGGAATGAAGCTATGATGGTGGGATTTTATTTATTTTTTTAAAGATTTTTTGTTTTAATTTACCAATCTGAGAAAGGAGGGAGAGAGAGAGAGAGAGAGAGAGACATCGATTTGTTGTTCCACTTACTGATGCAGTCATTGGCCGATCCTTGGACGGGCCCTGACTGGGATCGAACCCTCAACCTGGGCGCATCAGGTCGACGCTCTCACCAACGGAGCTGCCCGACCAGGGGCTGTAAGGGTGGGGTTTTACAGGTGGACTGGATCCTTAGCGAAGTGCCCAGACGGTCACTGGGTGCTCTCACATCACAGGGTGCAGCTGGCCGCCACGCGGGCCAGCCGTGGTCCTGCCTCGCACTTACGGACGACTGTGCCCGCTGGCACGGAACTGGAGGAGGCAGAGAGACCTTGCTGACTGCCTGACAACCACTTGGTGGCCAGGCCTTCACGGGGACCCAGGCCTCGGAGAGAAGTCGGGGGACTTGCTCTGGGATACCCAGCGCAGAAGGTGGGGAGCTGGGGGTCCTGGTGGCACTGGCAGCGTCTTGGGGCCCACCCGGGTCCAGTGGACTTCTGCCTGCGCTGGACCGAATCCTTCCCCAGGAAGCTCCCCGCCTTTCTTCTTCCTGGGGTTCCCCCTGCTGCCCTCCACTGAAGGCCCTTGGCCTTGACACTGTCCCTGCTCTTCTCACTCAGCGTGCCCTGGTCCCGCCGTCCTGCACCGTCCCCTCTCAGGCTCTGCGGCCCCCTCTCTGAGCCAAGACCAAGCACAATAATAACAGAGAAGTGAATGGGCAGCCGTGTGTGGCTGGCGGGCGCTCGTCTAAGTGGCTTATGCCCATTAACCCTTTAGTCCTTAGACTTGCTGACGAGGAGGACGGGCCCTTTCTCACCCCAGTTCACGGATGAGGGTGCCGAAGTGCGGCGGTGACTGGCCGAGGCAGGGTGGGAACGAGGAAGCGGTGAGCTCGCTCTCCCGGGGCGGCGGGGACAGTGGGGGGTGGTCCTGGCCTGCCCTTCCTGGGAAACACCTGCAGTCTGGGCTGGGACCCCCTGGACAGCATCACCACGGGGGTACCATCACCAGGAGTGATCATGGCTGGGCGGTAAGTGGGCCCGGGGCCGGCGTGGAGGTGACCTGCCCTCGGACTGATGTCATTGCTCCCCTGTGCCGTGCCGTGCCCCTTGGCAGGTGACCCAGTCTTGTTCCCAACGACCATCCTGCGTGCTGAGCCCACGCTGGAAGGAGTCCTGTCTCATCCGAATGAAACCGGGGACCAGCGGGGGAGGGGCCTCCTGACATGTGAGCTCACATCTGTGTGTGGCACTTGCCCGCCCTGGTGTCAGAAAACAGCCCCTCGGACGCTCTCGGTAATTAGTCTGTTCAGGGAAAAACTTAGAGAAACATCTTTGATCACCTACCACTTGCGGGTCTCGGACTCAGCCTGCCCTGCTCTCCGACCCTGTCTTCCCCGAACCCCTCCTCAGCCGTGTCCAGCCATCACCCCAAAACGCAAACCCAACCTCGTATTTCACCGTCCCCTGGCCCCGCGCATGACTCTGCAAGGGGGGCACACGCGCCGTTGCCCTAGCGCTGGGGGAAGCCGGCCGCCGGTGCCAGTCGGCGGGGCCCACCCTCAGACACGCTCCCTGCGGGTCGCAGGCCCGGGTGCCTTTCTGGGGGGCTGGGTGGCAGCACCTGTGGGAGCCATACCCGCTCCTGCGTCTTCCTTTCTGCACCCACTGCTGGGGAGCGTCCCTCTGCGTCCCCTGGGATTTCACCCTTTGGTTTCCTTTTCTCAGCCCGACACGGGGACATGTCCATCTATTTCTTCTGCTCCTCCACAGCCACCCGGCGTGTCCCCTCCGGGGCCGAGGTCGAGTGCACAGTCCCCCAGGACGGCCAGCGGGGAGCCCACTGGAGGCTGCGAGGTGTCCGCTCTGTGCCGGCGGAGCTCTGAGAGGCTGGTCGGGGCCCCGGCCCTTGGGTGTCCCCCAGTTCCGCAGGAGCCCGAGGACAGGGTCCACGATCAGTGGGAGGCGGCCGAGTGGTGCGCGACCCGGCGGGCAGGGAAGCCCCCCCAGCGCTCCCCAAACCCGCTGTGCCTGTTTGTGTGCGTCTCGACTCCGGCGGCCCTGGTTTTAATTTTTAAAAAATTCCTCATAAGAAACGCCCTTCGCTTCCCTCAGGTTTTGCTCTCCGACGATGTCAGTTAGAACCCCGGCAGGCCCCGGGGACCCGCGCCACGCGGGTCACAGGAACTCCCTTGACCACGAAAGCTGCGCCCTGTGTCCCTGGCGAGGCCCAGCCCTGGCAGCCTCTGCGCCTGCGCCGAGTGGCAAATCAAGCTGCTTTTCCTGGGCACGAAGTCGCCTCCCATTTCACGGGTCGTGCCGGGCAAACTGGGCTCCGGCGTCACCGGCCCCTGCCGCAAGGGAGAGAGCCCGTCCCCTTAGAGCCCCTGAGGCATCCGCTTCGTGACGGTGAAGAAGGGATCGCCTCTCAGGGGCGCGTGTGGCCACACTGCGTGCGGATCCGGCCATTTCTTCTGAAAACCAAATTTGAACGAACGGGCACATTCTGGAGAAAAGTAGGTACGTGCGGTTTGCAGGGTCGCCTGCGTCCGTGCGTGCGGGAAGGGTGCGGCCTCCAGGCTGACCGGCGAGTCGGTGTCCATTGCCGTGGGCTGAACCCTGTCCCCCTCAAAGTCGTACGGCGGGTCCGAACCCTCAGGACGGCTGGGCATTGAAAGGGGCGACCGCAAGATAAAGTGCGGACCCGTGGGTGGGCCCTGATCCCATAGGACTGTGTCCTTCCAGGAAGAGGGGATGAGGACGCAGACGCACGCGGCCGGCTGTGTGAAGATGCAGAGAGGACGGCCGTCCACGCGCTCAGGAGAGAGGCCTTGGGAGGAGCCAGCCCTGCCCGCCCCGGGTCTCAGACCTCTGGCCCCCAGGACGCAGAGGGAATTAACACCTGTCGTTCCAGCTACCTGGTCTGTGGGGCTTTGCGACTAGCCCCGTCTAGGAGGGGCCTGCAGTGGGGACCCCAGGCCCCGCCCCCTCTGACACTGCTTCTCTGTGAGAGGCGGGACCAGCAGGGCACGCGGTGCCCACCACGCCTTCTCCTCGGGGAGAACCCGCCTCTCGGGGAGCCGTGTGCTCTGCCCAGCCCTCGACTTTCCAGCCCCAGGAGTGGGGTGTGGGCAGAGCTGCCTGGCGGGCCAGATGCCCCTTCCTCCCGCCAGAGGCATGGCCGCCCAGGGGCACCTGCCCTGTCCCGCACAGCACGTCTCCCCTGGGTCCCTTGCCTCCTGGACATGGATGCACCACGGGAGACAGGACGTGGGGACATGTTTTCATTTCTCTTGGGCAGATCCGCAGGATCCCAGCTCGGGGCATCAGAGGGCTGAGGAGATTGGGAGAGGATCTGAAGGCACAGATGTCCCTGAGGCGGGGCCCCCGCCAGCGTGAGATTTGGGGGTGACAGGATTCTTCACGGTCTGTGAGCTGAATGGTGTAGGCCAAACCTCCTGGGAGGGGAGCTTGGGTTTGAGGTCAACAGACGGACAGACAGAGGGACTTCGGAGCTTCTGAGAAAGGGTGCGGAAGTGTGAGCTGGGCACCCGGGGAAGCGGGGGTGGGGAGGGACCAAGGTGATGGGCCGCGGGGCTGCTTAGGTGGCCAAGGCGTGGGAGCGCACACCAGGGCGTCACGTCACGTGGACGTCTGGCAAAATTTAGAAAGCATTAAAATTGCAGACCACTTGAAGACTACTCAAAAATAACTAAAAAACAAACAAAAAAAACCCCCCGACAAAACATGAACAAACTGCTAAACCGAAGAGAATGAAATCACGAGGGGCACGGAGGCTGACGCCCCTCGGCTGTAAATGGCTAAAAAGTCTCAGTGAGCCCCGGAAGCGTCTGTCCTGTCACACAGGGCGATCCCAGCCGTCTCTCACACGCACTTGGTTAGAACAGCGAAGCCATCTGGCGGGACTCGGATCAACTGTCTCAGCTACACTGTTGCAGGGAGCGAGGTCCTGGAGCTGATTTCCTCTTAGCAGATTTGGAAACTGGGGAAGTGAGACAGAAACACCTCCTTTGGTGGCAGTGGGGCTGCTGCGACCTCAGGCGGAGACGGAGCCTGGACGTGGCGAAGCCGTCTGAGTGCCCCTGCGGCTTCTGCTGGACCTGGGACCGCAGGGCGCTCAGGGATTATTTGGCGGTAATGTTAAAAAAAAAAAAAAGTCTTTCTTAAAAAATTTTTTAAAAATTGTGATAAAAAGACATAGCGTGAAATGCAACATCTTAAGCATTTTTAAGGGCGTAGCCCATTGGTGTTAAGTGTATTCACATCGGTGTGCAATAGACCTTCAGTTTTTCACACTGCTGAGCGGATACTGTGTCCCCGTTAAATGCTAACTCCCCCGCCCCCAGCCCCGGGGACCCACCGTTATACTTTCTGTCGCTATGAATTTGATGCCTCGAGGGACCTCATATGTACGGGATCAGCCCCTTGTGATGGGCTGACTTTACTTAGCATAACGTCCTCAAGGTCCATCCATGTTGTAGCCTGTGTCAGAATTTCTTCCTTTTTTTTTTTTTTAAATCTTTACCAGAGGATATGTTTTCACTGGCTGGAGAGAGAGAGAGGCATGGATGTGAGAGAGAAACATCGATCAGTTGCCTCCTGTCTGCACCCTGACCAGGGATCAAACCCACAACCTTTTGGTGTACAGGATGACACGCCAGCCGGCCGAGCGCCCCAGCCAGGGCAAGAATCTCTCCCTCTTGGAGGCTGACTCATACCCCATGGCAGGGTCAGGCCACTGTGTCCGTCCATTCATCCGTCGACGGGCCCCTGCTTTGTTTCTCCCTGTTGGTTATTGTGAAAGAGCGGCTACCGGACTGGAGTTTCTGGACACATGGTCGTGATTCTATGTTTAATTTCTGGAGGAACATAATATCACTCCTGTTGCAACAGATTTCGAATCCCACGATAACCTCCTTCATGACAGAGCCCCAAGGGTGAACCTCCACTCAGGGCAAGTTTTGCTGAAGCCATCGAAGTTTCTCTCTGTCCTTGCCTTCGAAAACACAATCACGATACGGCGGTAAAAATGGAAGAAAAAAAAAAAGGGCAACGCCACGGGTGCCGCACGGCGTCGTTCTGATCCTGGCCGTCTGCGCTCTTGTATCCGGCATAACTTTGAATAAATCAGCTCTGAACTTGAGAATGGCTTCCCCCTGACCTGGGTGAACCAGGCAACTGAGTGGACGTGGGGCAGGATGCTCAGAATGACTGAAAAAACGGCCAAGCCCGAGCCAAGCTCTCTAGGGTGAGAAGCAGGCGGGAGGGTGTGCCAACCCCCACGGACTCTCGGGGGCCCAAGTTCCATGGCAGCGACACGCTGTCACAGTGGGGACAGCTACCAGTTTGGTGTTGGAAAATTCCAGCCGCTGATTTCAGCCTCCCTTTGAGTAATTAACCCACCTGCCTCTGTCGAAGACATCGGTGTTCACGGCTTGGCCCCTTGCTGGAAGTGTCGACCTCCTTTTGTGTTCAGGGAAGGTAGCCGCAGCCCCTGACCCTCCTCTGTCCAGCCCATGGGGACGGGGGACGAGGCGGACCTCCCACCACAGGCCCAGGTGGACAGGGGACGTGTGACAGCAGCCACTGACTTGGGTCGTGCTGGTCAAATCTCAGAGAATTAACTGTCCTACCACATTCTGCAGTAACTTGTTTTGGGAAAACTCTAAACAACAAATCTGAGATACGTTAGCTATTTTGAGCAAAGTCCTCCTCTTTCCCATGGGCCCAAAATAACCTGTGTTTCCCCATTTCGTTTGGAATGCCTTTGCCTCGGAACGCCGCACGGTCGCAGAATCGGGCCCCCGCGGGCGTTTTGCAGAGGGAGGCTCAAAAGACTCACTTCCCACGCCGTGTCCGCACGGTTTCTTATTAGAAGTTAATTACAGCCACTTTCTGCTTTTTAGCATGCGGGAGGCAGTCACTGAATATAAATAAGGAAAACAAAGGAAATAAGGCGAAAACAAAAGGGAAGAAGAGCAAACGATCATTTAATATGCAGACCAAATTTGAGCAAATTACTGTGTAGTCACAGATTCTCCGTACTGATAAATTTATGGGGGATACAATTAGCTGACTGAACGCGCACCGTAGCCTCTTCACTGAGCTCCCAAATCCCAGACCGAATGCAAGCCGACAGTGCACTAACTTACTCTTCACACCCAAACAGTTTGCAAGTAATTGACTCTGTGGATGATAAGGTCCTTGGGGTTTTTTCTGGGTCCCCAAAGATGTCTTAATAAACACCGATTAGCCTGGTCTGGGTCTGCAGCTGTGGATGAAGATAATCTCTCTCCGTTCTCCTGTTCGGTGGAATTTTGGATAAACTGAGTTGACGGCATCCGTGCAGTGAGCAAACACAGGTGCGCCCTCCCCTCGTGGGACTTGTTCTATTTTAATTATCCCGGCCGTTTCCCCGTTGAAAATGTCTCGTCACAGATTCTACCTCCTCCAGTGAGGCTTCCTAGGAAATGCCAGCTGACACCACGGGCCTTTCTTGTAGGTTTCTCCCAACTCCCCACCTCCGCGCCTGTGGCACCTGGGTGATTTTCGCGTGGGTACCTTGCACTGCCACTGCGCCCTAAGTATTTTGTGGGGCACTGACCTCAGCAGCAAAGTGTCAGCCCCTTCTCAGAAGTCATTCTCTTCTGAGCACCTAACGGGTATCGGGTGGAGTGCTTCCTGGGCAAGTTATTCTCTCGTGTGGTGGTGTGTTATGCCAGGTGTTCGTCGGGGGGTGGGGGGAGCAGGGGGTGCAGTGGGGCTGGGGCAGCAGTTCCGTGACGGCATCACGTTGGGGGTCCCACCTTGCTCCTGCACTTTGTCTCACGAATGCCTCATGACCTCAGAATGGTTGCTGCACCTCCTGCTTTGCATCCACTTTCTCCAGAAGGAAGAGTGGGGAAAGGGTGGAGGAGAGAGCAGTGAGGAGGCGAGGGGACCGCCGGTTGAGGAAAGTCAAAACTCCCCAGGTCCGCCTTGATGCTTGCTGTGACCTGGCTGGCCGTGGGGACGTCCCTGCGGCCACGCCCGCCTCGGAGAGCTGGGATTGCAGGCTTTGAAGGAAATTCTATGGACCATGGTGCCTGGAAGGAAGAACAGGAGGTTGGGTGTCGGTTCTAAGCCCCGTTCTGTGTGGATTAGGAAGGAAGACTGGAACCTACCCTCACTGCGCCGCGGGCACCGGAGTCCCCTTAGGGACCTTCAGGGCCGACCAGCTACTACCAGCCAGGTGTGAGCGATGTCACGGGGTTTCGGTGGCACATAAGAAGACACTGCTGGTAGCCACTCTGTGGACCTGTGATGCAGGGAAGCTCATTGGAAACTCAGTGCGGCCCTGGGGGGCAGGGCCAGGGGCTCCCCTAACAGGAGGCCCCATCCGGGACTTGTTCCAGGGGGTCGCCTGCAAGTGTCCGCAGCTCTCCACAGGGTCAGCGCCATCCCAGGTCCCTCTTGACACCCCCACGGGCCTAGGCAAGTGCCTCTCTCGTGACAGTGAAGCCAGGCTGGGGTTTTCAGGTGGGAGCTGGCTTTCCAGCAAGACGACAGCTGGGTTTCTGAGACAGCCACCTCCCCGTGAGCCAGACGCTCTTCCCTTCAAATCCACGTGACGGTCCTTCTCCAAGGGGCGCATTTCCGGGACCCGGGTCTTGGGAGCCTCTGGTTCAGAAACTCCTCCCCCGAGCTGGCCTTGGTGCCCGGGCTTTGAGCTGCCTGCACAAACCTTGGGTGGGCACGCCGGGCGGCCCTGTTCTCAGTCCTCTCTTCCCTGGGACCCGCTGCCCCAGGCTCGGAAGCCCCGTCACTGACCGAGGGCCCTGGGGCTCCCTGATTCTTGGGGAAACGGGGCCTCGTCTCGGCACGGGGAGCCTCCAGGCTGAGCCCCAGGAGTTGGGGACCGATGCGGCCCTGGCTTCCCGTTGCCACCAGCGTGCCAGTGCAGGGAAGGGTGTGGTGGGCATGGCGGGCACCCCAGCCTGTTCTTATGATGGGCTTTTCCTGGCGGCACCAGTTCTTCCCCGGTGGTGTCCCGTCAAAGCAGCCGCATGGGTCAGTCCCGTCTCTAAATGCCCCATGTACGACACCCGCCCTGGGCCAAGCTGGGCCTCCATCCTGCTCGTGAGGAAGGGCCCCTGTCTCCCTTCCCGCAGTCCCTCCATCTCCCGGGGAGGGGAGGGGCCAGCCGGGGACGGACAGGGCTAGGCGGAGGGTGAGGCCTCAAGTGGGCTTCCATTAGTCGCCAGGTGGGACTGGGCAGAGGACAGTGACAGGGGAGACACTCTGAGACCTTCCGGGCACAGAGAATATCAGCTTCGGAGGCCGAGGACAGGATGGAGCTCTCAGGGGTCCCCGGTCTTAGGGCAGAACCCCGGCATGGGGCGGGAGTGGGGGTGCCGACGCTGCAGAGTGCGCTGTGGGTGCCTGCAGACAGCCCTCGGGGAGGGGGCACCCGCGGCCTGGGGCGGCCTCCCCTCACAGCGGGGCCGGCAGGCGGCTGGACTCTGGGGCTGTCTACCCAGTTTTGAGGACAAAAACCTCAGCGGTGGGGTGAGGGGCGCAGGCCGGAGGCCTCAGGCGGAGGCAAGAAGTGGATCGATCTTCCTTGATTAATTCTGACTCATGGTCTTTTCTCAGAAAGGCACCTTAATTTTAGAAAGCGTGGCAGGGCCCGCAGCCCGAGCCTTTAAGAGCCTTCTGGTGAGAAGCCTCCAGCCGCTTCTCCCCGCCGTCAATAATTAGAGGGGGTTGGAACCGCCAGCCCACCCGGCCCCTCTCTACCCCAACGCAGCAAGTTCTGTCACTCTGCTCTTGGGACAGAGCTTCGTCTGCCTGGGGCGCCTGCCCAGGGTCGTTCCCGTGGGGCACAGGCCGGTGCGTGAAGATGGGGGTTCACCCGTCCGCCGGCTCCCCGAGGCTGCCCGGGGGCTTTGGGAGCAGGGGCTGAGCCCGGTTTGCCTCAGGCCCCCGGGCTGGAGCCCAGCCCCCACCCCCCACAGGGAGGGGCCGGTGGACATCAGAGCACTGAGACCCCGCGGGACAGGAGGCCTCGAGATGACGAGAGAGGAGGCAGGGGCCACGTCGGGCTCATCAGTCCGTGTAGTGTCAGCCCCCACGGGAGGGTCTGGGCCCCAAGCAGGGGGTGGAAGGCGAGTGGTTCCAAAAGGCAGAAGTAGACCCAAAACACGAGGTGCCTCTTCGGGGGGTGGGGGGCAGTAATTTGGGTTGGCGGGCCACCTGTGAAGGGGGACGCAGAGGTGACGGGGAGAGCAGAGGGCTCAACGCCCCCGCCGCCTGCCATCCCGGCACCCGCAGCTCAGCCCCACGGGCCCTTCCCCCGCGCCGGTGGCCCGCCGTGCCCCTCACTAACGGGGGCGGCGTCCCTGGTTCCCACGTGATCAGTGCACGCCCTTTACAGTTATCATTAAACACGCTCATCGGACTTTTAAATTGATCCGAGGGGCCGTGCGCGTCCCTGAGCCAATAGAGACGTTATCTGTGACTATCGGTAATTATTTTCCTGTTCGTGTGAAGACCTCATTCTCATCTCTCCACTAGCCTAGGAGGAAGAAATCTTCCAATTATCTTCACTTTCAAGCTCTTTTTCTCCCTTCAAAATATCTCTAATTATCACTCTCGCTACAAGTATAATCAAGTTGCATAAATTAGGTTCTATTCTTAGCCCCGGCTTCGCTCTCCCTCATTTTTTTTCTAGCACGTTGTGTGTTATGGTGACAATTTCCAAGCTAACACATCCACTCGACACACAACCCAAAGGAAAGGACTGACCTGAACTCGCGCATCTCCACTGACTCGGACTCGGGAGAGTGGACCCGCACGCGGAGCAACAAAGACGAGGGACCCTCGCCGACACAATGCGCCCCCCCACCCGCACCCCGCTCCCGGAGTTATGCCAGTGTCCGCACTCAGCTGTGTGTCTCTCTCACAGTCCCCAGACCCGGGGGCTGTGTCCGAGGACCTGCTGTTGTCATCGGCCTGGTCCGCGCTGCCCCACGGCGGTTAGAAGGACACACTTGCTCCCACCAGACAATGGCAGCGCGTGCTCGCTAACGGTGCAGATGCCATGGCTGGTGGGAGCCCCAGGGGGCGAGGGCGGGGCGTGGGCCGGGGGCAGCAGAGGGTCCCTGAACAGTGTGCAGCAGGGCCCATCTTCGGGGGACGTGACCTCCGTCCTGGCTGAACAGCCGGCACCCACGGGCCCCGGCCTGTCCCTCCTGCCGGTGGCACTGTCTCCACCTCGTCAGAAAGCCGCGGAGATCGGCTTGCGGCTGTCTGTGGGTCTGCCGACGAGAACCCGCCTCAGTCGGCCCAAACGGAACCGCCCTCCAAGCCTTGTTCTCAGGCGTCCTTGGAGGCCGGCCTCAGGCTCCCCCATCGAGATGCCCGCACCGTGCACCAAAAGGTTGTGGGGTCGACCCCCAGTCGGGGAGCCGGCGAGAGGCAACCAATCCGCGTTCCCCTCTCCCCCTCTCCTTCCCTCTCTAACATCAATAAACGTGTCCTCGGGTGAGTTTAAAAATAAAAAAGGAAGAGAAATACCTGCGCCAGGACTGGTCCCCAGGACAGAGACACGATGAACCAAAGGGACAATCCCCTGCCCAGCCCCGCTGCACCGCCCCACAGACACACTGTCCGTCCGTCCTCCTCGCCACCTGGTCAGGGATGCCTTCCCGTCTGTAACGCTCCGGGGGCGGAGACCCCGGGGCCTGTGGGAGACTGGAGGGTGGTTTAAGGCAGACTGGCCCTGCTCTGCCGTGCCGTGGTCACGCCGCTGTGTCCTGGCCGGCTCGGGCTGGGCACGGCTCCGGTGGGGTCAGAGCCGCAGGAGCCGGCTGGAGTGCTTGGCCTGGAGGGACACGGTGACAGGGCTAGGCGCCTGTGCAGCCGGGAGGCATTGCCGGCCCCGAAGCGGCTGCTTGTGAATCAGGCTCCCTCCAGCAGACGTGCTCCCTCAGCTGTTTGGGGGCGCTCAGCTCGCCGGCTGCATCTGCCTGCACTGCCTCAAGTCGCTGTCACGGAAGGACCCCGCTGTCCCTGCTCTGAACCGTTTGCAGTTTGAGTCCTGCCCGGTGTCAGGAGGAGGGGCGGGGCCTCGGCCTGGAAACCCCTCTGGCCTTGGACCCCAGATCATTCTGGAGGGGAGTCAGGAGTCTGGTTTCCATGGTGATGGTCCCAGCATGCCTTCCTGGGTTCTCACCTTGGTCACACCCTCACCGACACAGGAGGGGACACGGGGAAGTGCTGGGCCCGGGGTCAGGGCCGCGTCACAGAGGTCCGCACAGGCTCGCCACCCGGGACAGAGCCTGGGGGCCGGGCGACAGCGGGGTGGGCCCCCCAGGGGCAGGAGTGAGGGTGCATCACAGGCCTCTGGCCTTGGCTGGTGCCCGGACATCTTAACCCTCCCACGGTGCCTGTTTGCCCTGCGTGTCCGTGTCTGTCCACGTTTCTCCTTTTCGTGGCACCGGTCGCCCTGGATTAAGACCTGCCCCAGTAACTTCCCCTTAACTAAGGCCATGGGCGACCTCCCTAGGTCCAAACGCGGCCACGCTCTGATCCGCGTGGGTCAGGACTGGAGCAGGAAATTTCGGGGGCCTGAACCACGCCCCAAGGTCAAGTGCCATTCCCGGTGGCTCGGGGGTGTTTGCAGGGAGGACATCTGAGCACGGGAGGACCGGCTGGGGGCGAGGCGGCCAGGCCGTCCATGCGGGGTTTCCGTGACGACATCTGCCGCTCGCAGCTTGGCCTCCCCAGGGCGGCTATTTCTGCGCGCAGCCCGGCCCCGCCTTTCCCGCCGCGGGCCCCGTGCTGACGGTTACCGCTCACCTGCCCTTCACCCTGACCCCGCGGCCCCCTCTCTCCCCCTCCCCACCTGCTCACCCTCCCCTCCTGTCCTGTCCCTCGCTTCACGCCACCCCTTCCTCTGTCTCCTACCTCTGCTGCTGGCTTGGTGGGCCCGACGCCTGGGTCCAGCCCTGGAACCCCCGCCCCCGTCTCCATCTCTGTCTCTCTCTCTCCCTGACTCTCTGTCTCTGTCTTCCCCACATTCATCCAATCACTAAACCCTGGGAGCCCAACCTTTTAGGACCTGCTGCGCCCCCACATCCTTTGTCATCCCCCAGGTTGTAGTGGTCGTAGCTGGCCACTGTCCCCGTCACACCCCCCTGCTCTCTCTGATGCACCTGCACCGCAGCTCAGACCGAGCCTGTCACACGTGCCTGCCCTCCTGTCCCGCGAGTGCTCTGTTGCCTCCGGGGCTCCCCGCGCACCCCTCCCTTCTGACCCCCAGAGCTGGGCTTCGGCTTGTCCTGCAGGTGCTGTGCTGAGCCTCCCGGGTGAGGGGCGGGGGGACGGGATGGGACTGTGGGCTCGTGGAGGGTGAGAGCGGACCCTGCTGGGCCGTGTCCCCGGACTGACCCTCACGCCATGTCATTCAGGGTCCCTCGTTGCAGGGGCTTCCCAGCCATGCTCCGTCAGGACTCGACACACACACAGCTCATCACCCACAACCCAGCCTGGCACAACCGGGAGCCCCGAAACTCAGGTGCCAACTGTGCCCAGGACCAGAGGCTCTGCTGAAAACAAAGGGGAAGGGGGTGGGCAGCTCCCAGGCCAGCCCGTGGGGCACACGGCTCGCCAGGTGGTACGCAGGCTTGGTGGCTCTCGGCCTGGCCCTGGGCGCACTATGCCTGCCTCAGTTTCTGCAAGTTTCTGCACACGAGCACCGTGCTGCCCTGGGCTCTTGGGAACGTGACACGCGAGTGCGCCCAGCCGCCGGGACAGGGCCAGCCCGCAGGGAGCTCCAGGCATCTCAGCGGGGCTACCCCTCACCGCCTCCCGTTTTGTCTGCGTTTGGCTCTCTCTTCCTCTCCCCTTTCCCCCATTTTGCTCAAATTTTTGGTGTGTCCATGAGCTAGAAGGAAGCCCTCCTCTTTTATTTTTTGTTGATTTGAGAGAGAGCGAGAAAGAGAGAGAGAGAGAGACATCGATGTGCTGTTCCACTTATTGATGCATCAGCAGTTGCCTCTTGCATGCGCCCGGACCGGGGATCCAACCCACGACCTTGGTGTATCAGGACGACGTGCCAACCCACTCAGCATCCCAGCCAGCGTCCAGCATCGGGAAGCCTTTCTGCGGACCAGAGCGGGGGAAGAGGACCAGGGTCTTGGTCCCCCTCCGGCCTGCAGAGGGGGCGCGGCTCGCGGTCCGGGCTCTGCTCCTAATAGGGCCCGCTGTCCTCATTCACAAGCCGGTGCTGCCGGCCGTGCCTCCTTCAGGCCCGGGAGGAGGAGCACGGCGCTTCGTGTGTGCGTTTCCAGACTCTGCTCGAGGCGCCGCTCCGTGTGGCCCCGCTGGCCAGCACCTAGGAACTCTGGTCACACATCCCTCCTCCTCTAATTTGCCTCCAGGAAAAACTCACTTCCTTCCTTCCTCCCTCCCTCCCTTCCTTCCTTCCTTCCTTCCTTCCTTCCTTCCTTCCTTCCTTCTTTCCTTCCTGTCTCGAGACATTTTCTTTTTCTTAGAAGATGGAAATCACGGCCCCTGGGCCAGCTCCCGTGTTGCTCTCGCTGCTGGGGGACCTGGTGACAAGCTCTAGAGCCCCGTGCCCGGTGCCACTCCTGTTGGGTTCCAGGGCCCACGGCCTGGGTTGTCACACCCTCAGGGGCAGGAGTGAGAGCGACGTATCCGGGCAAACGCAGTAGATTCCCCCCAGGATGTTCGCTTGAAGCCCCCCTCCCGTGTTCATCTCAGACCTCCGGCACAAGTTTCTGCTAACTTTTATCAGACTCCCCCAGAGTGGACAATCCTTTGTCAATACGAAACTGGCTGAGTGTGTTTCGGCTTTACAACGCAGCGTTAAAAAAAAAAAAAAAAATTGGTGGGATCCAGGGCTTAGACAGTGAAATCCTATGCAAATAATTACGGCAAAAGTATGAATCAGAAAAATGCGCTTTGAGCCGGGCTGGCCGCTCCTTTCAGTATCGCCTTTTATTTGAAAATCGGCAAACAGAAAAGGAATTACATGTATTTGCTTTTTCTGTTGAATATTTTAATGGTTTGCTCTGTCTGAGAAAGCCTGATGTTTAGCTCCAGTTGATAGAAACCACAAGTCGACATGTCAAAACAAGCCAGGGAAAGTTACTTTTGATGTGTTTTATTGAGATATGCACGGTACTTTCCAATTATTTTATGCCAAGAAAGGTAGTTCTTTGCAAAAAAAAAGAAGAAAGAAAGAAAGAAAGAAAAGATTCCTTTTGAAAATCACCAGTGTAGCTTGTCAGACCTTAGGCACCAGGGACGTTGATCTCAGCGCGAGTTCTGAGGCGGCCGCTGTGGTCCTGGCTGCGGGGAGAAAGCCGGAGGCTGGGTGCTGCGGAGGGACACGGGGGGCTGTCCGTGCCCTGCCATCCGCCCACCGAGGGATCCGGAAGCCGCAGCTTCCTGGGTATCTCGGGCGGAGCTGGCAGGTTTTGCCCATAATCAGCCTTGCTCCCCAGAAAAGGACCCAGAGCTGGGGCGAGGTTCTGGGGCCACCGAACTGTGGGGACAAAGAGCTCACACCCGTCAGGGCCCGGGGGCCGTGAGCATCCGGGGGGGGGCGGCCGGCGGCGGGCATGTGGGCAGGCCGCCGGTGGTGTCACGCCAGCTGGGACGCCAAGCCTGGGTCTGCGCTCCTGCCCGGTCCCTGCCCCCCGCCCGCGGGGCGGGCCCCCGGGCAGACACGCTGACTGCACTCCGGGGAAATCGGGACTTCGCGAGGCACCAGGGTTTTCAGAAGGTGACTGAAGAAACAGCCCACAAGCACAAAGGCCGCCGGGAGGAGGTGCTTTCAGATTAGCCGGAAACCACATGAAAGGCACCGTGGAAAGGGCGGAGGTTTGAACTTGAATCGGCGGTGGGTGGGGCGAGCCCCGGAAACCTGGGCCCCAGCCTGGCCTGGGGTCCCCGGGACCCTGGGGAGTGGCTTCTCTGTGGACCTGGGTGGGTCGTGCTGGGAGGGGCTCTGCCCGAGGAATACACGCCTGGGAAGGTGAGGCCTCCGGAAGGTTCTCGGCGCTGCGCCTGAGGCTGCAGGAGGGCGAGTCCTGCCCTGTCCCCTGGGGACTCTGGCACTGGGATTTCTCCTCTGGCCACCTGAACCCTGCCAGCCTTTACCCATGGGGACGAGCACAGTAAACACAAGGAAAATGATCTGTTTTAAGGCATTTTACTCAAGCACAATACGGCACAGAGGTCGGCGCTGGCCATGGCAGCGCGTGGTCACTGTCTATGTCGTGGACGTCCCGCAGAGGGGGTCACCCGCAGGCCGAGGCACACGGCCCCACTCACGTGCCTCTGGCCGTTGGAGCACGTGCGGCTGCGTCATGTTCTCCTCGGGCTGATGGGAGACCTCGCAGCGTCGCCGATCCCGGCCCCCTGTCCTTCCTTGACAGCCGCGTGCACTGGCCCTCCCGGGGCGACGCTGAGCCTCCCGTTCCACCTCGCCGCCTCCTCCCCCACTGGCGCCCCTGCGAGGAGGAGAGAGCTCCTGGTCCAGCGCCTGTCCTTGGGTCCCTGCTGGAAGGTTCCCAAGGCTGCGGTGGCCCCAGCCCTGTCTGTCCCAGTCCCTGCAGCCCCGGCTGGGGAGACTCAGGCAGGGTCCCCCCGCCGGGCTGCTTTCTGCCTGGGGTGGGGGCTCCACCTTAAGGGGCTTCATGGTGCCGTGACCAGGCCGCTGTCCGTCCAGGCTGAAGCCGCGACGGGCCCGGGCATGCTGGGTTGCATCCAAGAAGTGGACTATGTACGATTTTGCTATTTTCTTTCTTTTTTTTTTTTTAAAGGATTTTTGTGGCCGTGGCCAGAAGAGCTAAGCACTGGTGCGTCCTGACCGCTCGAGTGCCCGCGTGGCCTCTTCGGGGGCTTCGTTAGGGGGCAGCTGTTGCCTGCACTGTGACCGGCCCTGCAGGGGGCGGTTTCTCGGGGCTTCTGGCCCTGCATTTGCGAACCCCGCTCTGAGGCCGCCCGTGAGCTTGGGCTTCTGTCTCTACTGTCTCTGTCCCCCGCCAGCGGGGGTCCGGCTGGGGTTCCCGGGTCTCACGGGGCAGCTGCTGCCCACTGCCTCGACGTCGGCGGCCGCGGCTCACCAAGGCCCACCAGACACCACACCGGGGTGTCCCGTGGGGCCCCGAAGTCACGACACAGCGCCACTCCCCTTCGTGCCTCCCTGCTCTGCCTCCTCATGTCCTGCACTCGGCTCAGGGAAGGGCCACCCGGCGAGCCAAGCCTGGCCAGCATTCCGGCGACCTTGACACTTGCCCTCATTCCTCTGGCCCCGCTGCTTCCAAGTGAGGTGCTGCGCCTGGTGCCTCTGAGCCTGGCCTTTTCTCGAGCTTCCTGGCCCCCTCACGGGGGTCCCGCTCTGTCCTCATCACAGGAACTGCCTCGGCGCTGCTCCCCGCCTGTCTGTCCCCGGGGACTGAGGACAGGCACCACAGCTTAGAGTGACAGCTCTCTCTCCTTAGTTGTTTCCTACCTCCGGGCTCCGCCTGGGGCCCAGTACATCAGCGCGCAGGAAAGCGGTGACTCGGGGCCCTGGCCGGCCAGCCCACGGGGCAGAGTCCCCGCGCAGTCAGGGGCGGGCAAGGCCCTGCTGCCGTGCGGGGGTGCCCTTGGGTGTGGTGACGTGGGGGCTGCCGGAGTTTATGTCATTCTTCACACGAGCACAGGACGGCCCTGGCGTGACATGGCAGGACGAACGTGGTGGTCCCTGCTCCCGGGACACCGCCGGGCTCGCCGTCCCCAAGTTCCGGGCGGCAGGGACCTGCTGACTTAGCTCTGGGGCCCTTGCTCTCCCCACCAAACCACCGGGAAGGGGCTTCTCTTGGTGGGAACTTGTGGAGGGAAGAACCTTGGCACGTGTCCCAGGTGAAGCGGGGACAGAGGTGGGACGTGCAGGTCCCTGTGCAGGGTGGGGGCCCCTCCGCCTCTGGTCCGTGTTTTGTGTGAACCGCGGGGGGTGTGGGGTGGGAACCTGTCCCCCACCCTCCGCGCTGCCCTCTGTGACCTCTGCCACCCTTCTCGGTCCCTGTCTCTGCTCCTGTCAATGCCCTGCTGGAGGCAGCCTGTCACCAACCCCCCGGCTTCCTGAGAACCAGAGGGCATGTGCCGCCTCCCGCGGGTCTGAGTGGGATGCGTCCCACGCCCCTGCAAACCCCTGTCTCAGCCTCTTTGTGGCTCGAGCTCTCGTCTCCCTGTGATTTCGGGACGAGGGCAGCTGGTGGGATGGCCCCAGCTGTTTGGGTGGAGGTGACATGTTGGGGTGAAGGGCTCCCCTCTTCCCACAGCCACGCGTCGAAATGCTTCTTTGCCTAAACTGCACCTGCGTCTGCCGGTACCTGCCCCTGGGGCCCTGGCGTTGGCTGACAGTCATGCCACTTGTGCCCGCGGGCTGGCAGGGGCTCCGTGTCCTGCCTGGCACTGGGCCCCTGGCAGCCCAGGCTGGGGTCACCGTCCCCAAAGGTGGCTTTGTGCACACAGGGCTGCCCGGGCCTCCCAGGATCTTCTCCCAGACCAAGCCCATCCGGCCCACTGGTGTGTGTGTTTATGTGTGGGCCTGTGGGCGTGCTTGCACGTGGGCGTCTGTGTGAGATGTGTGTGCACATATGACATGTGCGTGCACACGTGAAATGTGCATGCATACAGGCAAAGTGCACATCTGCACACACGTGCGAGAGGTGTGTGCATGGGCATGAGAGCACGTGCATGTTTGCAAGTGCGTGTGTGCCTGTGTGTGATGTGCGTGCCAGGGCGGAGCCTGGGGCCCACCAGCTGGCGTGCGGTCAGGGCGGGGCCCCTGCAGTGGGCAGCGGGCAGCCCCGTGTGGAAGCCAAACAAGGAAGCGGAGTCAAGTCTGAACCTGACGGTGCGCTGGTGCGTGGGCCGCAGACCGTGGCTGTGGGGACAGGAACGGCGACACACGGGGAGAACCTGGCCGTCTCGGGCTGAGCAGAAAGACGGAACTCAGCGCTGCGTCGGTGTGTCCGTGGCCGGCCCAGAGGCCCGCTGCAGCCGGCTGGCTGCGGGGTGCAGGCTGACCTCGGACATCCACCCTGGGGCCGTCACGGGGAGTCAGCGGGGCCCCAGAAGAGCCGTGGGGCGAGCCTGCTGGGACGGCTCACTGAGCACTTGGTCCTTCTGCTGCCCGTCTGCTCCTGGCCGAGAGCAAAGGGAAGGGCTCCTCCCTCCGCCCCCCGACTGTTGCCCCAGATGGAGCCATCCCTGCACCGGGAGGAGGGGCCGGGAGGGCAGGGTTGGGCGGCCGGCCGGGTGCCCAGGGCTTGGGGTGCCCTGTAGCAACTTTACCCCAAGGCTGGCCGCCGACTCTCCCTGCTCAGCCCGCCTGTGCGTTTGAGCCCCAGCTTCGCAGCTGCGACTCCCAAGTCCATTACCGATGCCGTCCTTCTCCGTCCCATCCGCTAGAGCCTTCCTTCCGTCTCTGCTGCAGGAGCACGTGGCCACTCATTTATTGCTACCCGAAGTCTCTGGGAGAAACGCTTCCCCGAAGTGCTCCAGGCAAAACTCGAGTTTTGAGACACCCCGTGAAAGGGACAACGGTCTAACCTGAGCTGGGCATAGGCTCATGGCGAGGGCAGTGCATGAGTTCCACCCCCCGCCGGAGCCCCCGCCCCCCGCACCGTGCTAACGTTTTGCACCAGCGCGGCATCAGAGCGGGAAGGTGTCGCCCCAGCAGCTCGCAGCCTTGCTCCGTGGGTTCCCGTGCGCGTCCGCCGGTCCGTGCTCGGGTGTGTATTGAGCTTGACGCCATGAGGCCCAGCGCAGCCCCAGGAACTCACGCACTGTCCTCGCCACCCTTGCCTGTGCCTGCAACCACCGGTCTGCTCCGTCTCTGTCACCTGTCCTCCCGAGAACACGGTGTGAAAGGATCCACAGCACGGGCCCCGTGAGGTGGATTTTTGTCCGTCCAGTTGTCACGTGTGTCACGGCTGAGCACAACTGTACGGCGTGGACATGCCGCCGTTTGTCTGACCGTCACCCGCTGAAGGACGTCTCCCGGCCGCTTTCCCGTTTGCGGCTGCCCCTGGTGAAGCTCTGGCAGACCTTCGGGGACAGGGCTGCATGTGACCTGCAATCAGACGTGCTTCAGAAGCACCAAGTGCCCCGTGCACACCCACGTAAACCGCGTTCGCCGCGGGACGGGCCCCGCTGAGTGGGCACGGCCCCGTGGGGAAGGCCCTTGCTCCTTGGAGGCCCGCTGATCTCAGTTCGAGACTCGGCTTGGCTACTCGCTGGCTGCGCAGCCCAGAGCGGGGCACCTGCTGCCCGGAGCTGCGATTCTCTGGCCCGTGCGGCGGAGCGGCAGCAGCTCGTGCAGGCAACGGACCCTCCTCCTCCTCGCCCCGCAGGTCCTGAGTGCGGGGGTGGGGGTGGGGGACCAGGGGTCACCCTCCCACCTGCTCTGGCCAAGTCTCCTCTGTCTCCGCCCACCTATGCCTTCCTATCCCTGGCTGTGCCCCTCCCACCCCCAGACGCCTCCCAGGTGACCTCCTGGACAAGGTTCCTGCACCTATAAAATGTGTCCTTACTCATTTTATTGGTGTTCTTATCAAGAAACCCTTCCCACGCAACCTTACTTCACACGCAAAGGTATTTCCTTTTTCTTCCCAAAGTGAAGGCCGCGTCCTGCCAAGGCAAGGACGTTTTTATGGTTCATTCGAGCTCAAATGTGTCACTCAGATTTACAAGAAACACGCCCGGCACCAAAGCCCAAGGGCACATGCACCAACACGGGGCGGGGTTGGGGGCACGCGATGAACCGGCAAGCCCGCCCAGACCCCGGCTCTCGTCCCCGTGCCTGTCCTCCACAGGGGAGGGCCAGCAGATGACCCCCTCCAGGCAGGTCCGGGCACGGCAGCGAGACCCTGAGCTGCAGCGGAGGGCATGTGGGGTGGCCAGGGCTGTCCCCGGGTGGGCGTCCCAGGGCCACTCTGGGCCTCGAGCAGTGTGGCTAATCGGGTCCCAGGCCCCAGAGTGACCCTGTGAGGCCGGCCTGTCCATGCTCCAAACTGGGCTTCTGTTCCCGCCTGCGGGTTTGCAGGGGATGGGGCCCAGGTAGGGCGTCTGCAGGTGGCACACCCAGACCTGCCTGTCGTGGGGCCTTTCGTAGTAAGTTTGGCAAACGTTGGTCGCAAGCAGTTTTCGCGGCTGAGGGGCAAACTGAACAGGAGGGACACTGACTCAGGACACGGACTTTGGCCCCGGCCCCGGCCAGCTGCTGTCAAACCAGGGTCAGATGGGGGCCGACCGCAGCCTCGGGGTGAGGTGGCCTGCGAAGTGGGGTCCCTGGAATCTGATTTCAACAGACAGGTGCCAAGAGGAAAAATGCGCTTTGCGGGGTACATGCCTAGCTTGGTGACTCTGGCCACTGGCCGGGTACCTGGCCTGGCTTGCTGTCTCTCTCAGGGTCTGTCGGGAAACACAGTGACTGGGCACAGGCTCTCGTCCGACGGGACCCTGAGGAGCCGCTCCCTGAGGCCCCCTCCTCCTGGAGATGGAGAACGGGGTGGGGGGCTGCCCCTCCGGGTTCCAGGGGCGGCTCCCATATCAGACACCCCAGCAGGGTGGTCCCTGCCTCGGCTGAAGCCCAGCTGCAGTGCCGCTCGGCACGGGACGTCAGCCGGATGCCAGGTGGCACAGGGTGGCCATCTCTGAGGGGCTGGAGCTCCCAGTGGTGGCCGCGTGTCCCCCCACAGCCCTACGTCCAGCCCCCCAACCCCTCTTCTTAAAATGCTTCGTCCTCGGGCTACGCCCCCGCCCTGCCTCCCACCCACTCTCTGACCCTCTAGTCATCCAATAGGATCCCTCTCGGCTGCTCCAGGGCTTACGACACACACGTTAACGTGGAATCAACTTCTTACTCACACTAAAAATTAGGGAGATGTTACTCTCCTTTTTGTGCTGTTATTCTTCTACGTGTTTATCTATATATGTTACAAACCTAACAATACGTTATTATAATTATTATTTCATGTGATTGTATATCTTTTAAAGAAGCTGAGTGAAGAAAGGAGAAAAGGATGTATTCTTCCAGGATTTTATTTATTTTCTAGAGCGAGGGGAAGGAAAGGAAAAAGAGAGGGAGAGAAATACCGACGTGCGAAAGATACAAGGATTGGCTGCCTCTCGGGCGCCCCCAACGGGGGGCCTGGCCCGCAGCCCGGGCGTGTGCCCTGATCGAGATTCGAACTGGTGACCTTTCAGTTTGCGGGCCGGCGCTCAATCCACTGAGCCACGCCAGCCAGGGCTTACGTATGTATTTTTGATGGTCGTTATGTTAATCTTATGTAGCATTTCTCATTCAATACGTTCAAGTTACTGTTTGGCGTCAGTTTCTTACCCCAGTTCCTTCCCCCGCGGTCCACCTCCTTTATGCAGATATTGTCAAGTATTTTGCATATCGTGTCACCGACCCAACGATACAATTAGATCGATATTTTCTATCATTGCCTTTTAAATTACTTAAGAGGAGAAAGAAGGAAATATAGGTAATTATACTATCTTTTATAATTACTTACATAATTACCTTCACCACATTCTTTTTTTTTTTTTCTTTTTTAATGTGAATTCGAATTGCCGTCTGGAATCATTTGCTTCCGGTTGGAAGAGCTTTCTTTAGCATTTCTTGAAAGATGGGTCTACCAGCAACCAATCCCCCTGTTTCTGTTTATCTGAAAATGTCTAGCTCACCTTTCTTTCCAAGAAAGTCCTGCCAGGTACGTCGGCGTTGGGAGTTGTTTTCTCTCAGGGTTTAGAGCATGCCACCCACTGCCTCCTCGGTTTCCACCGCGGAGTCGGCCGTTCATCTCACTGGCGGTGCCTTGTTCTCTCGCTGATTCCGAGACTTTCTGTCCAGTACATTTCCAGTATTTTTACTACGATGTGTCTATTTGTGGATCTCTTTGCATTTATCCTACTTGGAGATTGTTGAGATGGTCGAGTTCCTAGATGTGCAGATTAATATTTTTTGGTTGACTCTGGGAAGTTTTCAGCCCTTATTTTTTTTTGGGGGGGGTGTCTTTCTCTCTCCTTTCTCTCCTCTTCTTAAACTCCCTTTGTGCATATGTGGGGAGGCCGCCTGTGCGCTGCGTTTCTGAGGCATCCCCATTGTCTTAGCTCTTTTCTCTTTACAGGAATATCTGTTAATCTACCTTCAAGTTCTTTCTTCTGTCGGCTCAAACCTACTACTGAAATCCTTTAGTGAATTTCCTATTACAGCCGTTGTACTGTTCCATTCCAGAATTTCCGTTTGATTTTTAAAATAATTTTTCCTTCTTTATCGACAGCCCCTATTCAGTCAGAGACCGCCGTTACCGCTCCTTTACTTCGGCATGGTTTCTTTCAGTTCTTTGAATGTCCTTACAGTGGCTGCTTTGAAGTCTTTGTTAAGTCTGACATCTGAGCCCTTTCAAAAGCAGTTTCTGTTGCCTGACTTTTTTCCCCCTGTGTACGGGCCACACTTTCCTGTTTCCTTTTTTGTTGAAAACTGGACATATTAGGTAATAAATTGTAGCCACTGTGGGTGCTGGTTCTTCCGTCTGCGGGGCTCGGTATTGCTTGCTTATTCACTAGTTTGGTGAAGCGGGCGGGTCAGCCCCCGCGGGTGCGCAGCCCGCCTCCGAGGTCGCTCCCCGGGCGCAGCCCTGGGCATGCGTCCCGGCGCCCTGAGAGGGCAGTGGCTGTCCCAGGGCTCTCCCTGGCTGCCTCTTCCCTGATCTCCCCGTTCCCTTGTGCTCTTCTGCCGCTGTCATACTCAACTTCAGGTCCCGCTCCTGCTGGCTCGGCGTTCTCCTGTTTTTCGGTGCTGCCCCAGGGCACAAGTTGCTCCCTGGTCAGATTCAATTACCTTCACGCGCCTCGGCAAGGCGAGTCCTTGGGGCCTGTCTCCCGGCTACTTCTTTCATGGCTTCTCTCTGCTGGGCGAGCTGGCCTCCTCTTAATTCATTATTATTATTTTTTTTTTTACCACGAACCTCCCCACTGTTTTTGGCAGCCCCCTTGGGTTGAACTTCCTCGTGCTCTGTTCCACAAAAAGTCAGTTTGGCCCTGACCGTGCGGCTCAGTTGGTTGGAGCATCGTCTGTGCACCGAAAGGTTGAGGGTTCAATTCCTCGTCAGGGCACATGCAGGAGGCAACTGACTGATTTTTCTCTTTCTCTCTCTCTCTCTCTCTCGTTCACCCTCTCCTTTTCTTTCCTCTAAAATCAATAAAAACAAAACCAAACCATGTCCTCCAGTGAGGATAAAAACAAAAACAAAGTCAGTTTCCTTGGGAAGACCCACGGAGCCCCTCCCACCGCCGGCCCAACAGCCCATCTCTCCCTGTGAAACCTCTGCATACCCAGCCACCCTGTGCTCCCCTGGGGGGCGCCCCTCCCGGCGGGGAGCCTCCGCCCCGCCGTGCGCCCGCAGAGGGCGGTGGGGCTCCGGGCCGCGGCGTGCTCACTGGTGCCTGCTTCTGTGCCGCCAATGGGGCCTAGGCTGAGGGAGTGACCTGCGACCCAGCGCTGGCAGGAAGGTGAAGGGCTGGTGGCCCGGCTGCCGCCACACCTGTCTCACCAGGAACCTGGAGTCCATGGAGAGCCCTCGGGTTTCCCATCGTGACCGCACCCGCAGCCCGGTGCCTGGCACGTGTGTATCTGCATAGACGCAGGGGCCGACAGGAGGCTAAAAATGCCTCTGACTGCGGGTGGTGTGCCCACTGCCTTGTGGCCGTCTGTGAGGAAAGCGTAAAGGAACGGAAGGGAGAGCGAGGGGCCGTCCCCGGCTGCAGCATTTAGGTGCAGTCGGGGGTCGCGTGTCTGGGGTGATGTCCTCCCGGCTGAGAGGGCGGCCTGCGGTATCTTCCGGTCCCCCTGGGTGATGAGAGGCCTTCATTCTAATGCAACCCTGAGGCCCCAGGGCTGGGTCGGTGGGGGGGTGAAGGGGTCCCACGCTTGCACCGCCGGGCCCTCTCTGGTGTTGGCGTCGAGCGGAAAGGGATTCTTCTTCGGCTGCCAGCCCCTCTGGGCTTCCCGCGTGGCATTTGCTGATAGAAGGACCTCACTGGTGTTTCGGGGGCAGCAGCTGGGACACTATGTGAGCCCCCCAGCCCCCAGGAGCCATGGCCAATGTGCTTTGAGGCTGGGGCGCTTCCCAAGCTGCGAGCGCATCTGTGAGCCCCGCTCCCCAGTTCGCGGCTCCCACGGCGCTGATGGCTCTGACACCACATGCTTCTCATTCCCACCGGCACCATCCTCTCCCCACCACGATTTGTCTCCCTCCGATGGAAAGCCGGGACCCTCAGGGAACGTGAGCGGCCCGTTGGGGGAGACGGGGAAGGATCGGACCCACTCGGGCTCAGCAACGGGTCCCTGTCGAGCACCGGAACCGCCCCCCTTCTTAGTTTCCCTGTACCGGTGCTTCCAGAAATATTTTTGTTTACAAAGCTTGTTACTGCTAAGATTAATTCCTAGCGTAAGAAAAGACTTTGCGTCCTTTTTTTTAAAATTGCACTTGAATTTGCACAGTGTTATTTTGCTCTGTTTGTCTCAGGCTTCTCGTCGTCACAGACTCCAGCCCCTCAAGGGTCATCTCTCCTAACCGTGGCCTAATGAGTTCCGGAAAAATGGATGAGCCTCCACCAATGAATCTGTCCCCACACGCCCACAGTCTGCCGTCTTTGTTCTCTCCTGACGGCGGCCAGAAAGGACGGGGAGGAAACTCGGGGCTCGGTTGTGAAACGCCATCGATCTCCTCTCAGATCCCCAGCCTTGATTGAAAGTGTCGGTCTCGGGGAGCATTGGCTAGTGCCCACGATGGGACGGAAGGGGTACGTGGAACCCAAACCCAGGATCTTCCGGTAACAAGCGCTGGTGAAGTACGAGCGGCTTTTCTTTGAAACAAATGATCGCTGTGATTAATGAGTGTGTCTTGGACGCTAATGAATGAGTAGTCAGCTAATTAGATACCGGCCGCCTCCATGAATGTGGTGAAGGTGTGATGTGGTTTGGGTGGGGAGGGCCCGGGCGTCTGCGGGCTCTGGAATGCTGACATGTCACGGCTGTGGGATCCCAGGGGGAAGAGGACGTTTGTAGGCAGCCCCGGGGATCTGCGGTCCGCCGAAGGTGCCCACGTCGCGCCTCGGCCCAACCGGCATGGGTTGCACTGGGAGATGCTGGATAAGGGGCCCGGAACCTTCCGGCACTACCTTTGCAGCTTTTTCTATAAATCTAAAATTGTTCCAAATTGGGGAGTTTATTTTAAAATATATCATGGCTCGGAAATTCTCTGAAAGGTAAATTAAAGCCAGCGTAGCCCCTGTTTCCATCAGTGAACTCTGACATGTCACACGAACCCTGGAAATGGAGTCAGGTGGCAGGGTCTTCCCGCGCTGCTGGCTGGCACACGGAGCAGGTGAGCCGCGGGGGTCTCTTCTCTTCTAGAAAGTGGCAGGGTTGGACCCACGGCGTCCCCTCCAAACTTTCTGCTGGACGCTCTGTGACTGAACGCGTAGCTCGAAGCCGGGTCCGGGGCAAACCCCTCTCCAGTGCCATTCTCTCTGCGGAAATCCCGCTAACGCCCTTTAAGTGGCGACAAAATTCGGCGCTCCAAGCCTGCTCCACGCCAGGGAGGAGTGCGAATTAATCTCCTTAAATGACTGGTCGGGGATTTAGTTCGAGGGACCAAGGGCGGGGCTTTTTGCTCATTTCTGACGGTAGGGAAGAGATTCTCTCTCCGGGGAGCCTGACGGCCTTGCCTGTGAAATCAGAAACTTAGAGGGACGAGGAGGGAGAGCTTAGGCCCAGCCCCCTGCAGCCTGTGTCCTAAGTCTGTCCTCCTGTCCCCAGAGTAACTCAGACGTGTGGCTCTCTCCCCGCTCCATCCGCGTCTTAGATGTGGGTGGGTGTCCTTCGGGAAGAACCGCTTCCCCGTGACCGAGTCATCACTGTGAGGGAGCAGCCAAGCCCGCCAGGGAGCGCGGGAGGGCCGGCGGGCCTGGCCGGGCATCCGGGGTGCCGGGGGTGGTGGTGGCGGAGAACCGGTCTTCAGAGCGCGGTCCACAGAGTCCGCCCGCGAAGTCCCTCCCCGCTGCTCTGCTGCCCCAGATAAAGGGATTAGGTCTTCCTAAAAAGAATCCTTAGGAAGCAGAATTTATTGAGTTATCACTGTCACATACGTCCTGATGTGACCTGGTCAGTTCTTTTTAACACGTTGGTTACCGGGAAGATGTTTGGATGGAGAAGGGGGAGGGAGGAGACAGCCACTGAGGACACTGTCCTTCTAGAACAGGGGCCCGGGAAGAGGACAGTGGCTGGAGGAGAACCCCGCAGTTCCCGGGTGGGGGTAGGGGTGGAGGACACGGTGCATTGTGTGTCCGCCTGCCCCACCTGCCTCACCTGGGGGCCATGTGACCGGTGTGGGCCTTTGAAATGTGAGGATAAAGGGTCTGTGGTTAGGGGGAGGGCCCTGGGGCACCTTCTGTGTCCCCAGAAGTTTCAAGGGGGAAGGTGGGGATTCGGGGGACAGGTGTCTTAGTGACGTGCAGGTATGACTGACCTCATGCGTGTGTGCCCTGGGGCTTCCCTGCAGAGTTCAGTCTAGAACCCAGTTCTCATGGGCGGGCCCTGGTCGGCTAAAGGGACCGCAGGTTGGCCCTGAGCGGCCCTGGGCACAGCTGGGAGGTGGTGAGGTCAGTCACGGACTTTCTCCAGCCCCCATGTGTGGTGGCCCTTTACTTTTCCACGGAGTCCTGGGGCCCCCCAGTCGCCTCCGGACGCCGTAAAGCCCAGCCTGAAGCCCCTCTCAGATGGCCCCCCACGCCAACCCTGCTGCCCTGACACCCAGCTACCAGCCCGGGTCCTCACAAAGCGGCCTAATCGCCAGCGTGTGCGATTCGTTTGGGTCACTGTGTCTCGGACATTGCCAACGATCCTCCCTGGGGGATGAACTGGGAACACGTTGACTTGGTGACATTTCACATTTTTAAAATCTTGTTGGGGTTTCATAACATCCCTGTAAGCTGCCCCAGCGTTGGCAGAAAAGCTGGCGGACTTCGGGCTCCGAGGCCCGGGCCGTCTCCAGACGCCATGTGGTTTTTTCGTAAACGCCGCAACTCACCGGCTGGCCGCCCGTCCAGGCCCAGGGAGGGCCCTGGGGCCGTCACAGTGGCCTTGAGGTGAGTGAGACCCTGAGATCGTAGCCTGACCAGCTGGCCACTCTGTCCCGAGCACTGGGGACTCACATGTGACTCTCGTTATCTCAAGCCCTGCGCCTCCAAGTGGCGGGCCTCGCATCTCCTTTCGGTGGGTGGTTTCGGGCTCGCTCCCGCCTGACCCCCCACCATCCCCCGAGGCAGGCAGCCCCTCCTCCTCGCCGCGCCCAGGGCTGCCTCCCCACATGCTGGAGACGAAATGCTCCCAGGATGTGCTGATCTGAGTAGGATGAATGCTGCTGCGTGAGTCAGAGGGCGCTGCGCCCCTCTAGAACGTTCCAGTGGTGGCCAGTGGTGCCTGGGGGCTGACTTCTTCACAGACGCAGAGACCACCCCGCAGCCGGACACCGCGTCTCTGACGGGAAGCCCTGGGGTCGGCCGGCGCGCACCCCACGCGGCAGCCGGGAGACTCCCAGGGCGGCCACTTGGCACCTTACGGAGGCACACCTGGATTTTGCGAATGGCTGTGCTGTTAGGAGCCAACTCTTGCCGGGGGGGCGGGGGGGAAGGTAATAATTAAACCAGGAAATGCTATTTTGGAATCTATAAACAAACAATAAACGTGAAATGACTCGAAAGCAGTTAACTGGGGTTTTCAATGGGCTCCCTATATTACTTCTTTTTTTAAAAATTGAATGTATTGAGCTGACGCCACTGAACAAAGTCATACAGGTTTCAGGGGCCCCATTCCACACCGTGTCGTGTTTGAAAGGGAAGAGGTTCAGTCGTGCGTGGCCAATTGCAAGGCCGACCGCTGGGCCTCACGGACCATCTGAACTTTAATTTGGATGTGATTCCAGTCCTTGGGGACAGGGCTCTCGTCTGCCCTCTGGGGACACAGTGCTGGGCCCGTGATCAGTGTTGGATAAAAGGTTTCTCAATAAGGGGACGAATGAGTGACCCAAGACCCATCACACAAACTGGAGGGGACTCCACGAGCCCAGGCTCCCGGTGGTGCCGGGCAGGGCAGGGCCACCTTGGAGGCTGCAGGCTCTCCCCCTCTCTTATGCAAGTTTAGCACGTTTACTTAGCCCCTACGGCGTTATCCTTTGGCCCGGGGGACAGTGGATATGTCACGGCCCCACCCTCCAGGAGCCCAGTGTCAGGAGAATGAGAGTGGAACCGACATCTTTGACCGTGATGTGTTTGCACAGGGACCTGGTGGTGACAGAGCTAAGGTGATGTGGCCGTGGGCAGGGGGCTTGCCAGACCCCAGGGGCTGACATGAACAATTTGGGCTGAAAGGGAAGGTGTCTTGGGAGTGGGGATCATCTGGGCACGAGGCCCCGGGGGCCCCCAAGAGGGAGGTGCATGCAGGAGACCACAGGAGCGTGGCGTGGCCGAGCCAGGGGGGTGCGGGGTGGGAGCAAGAATCCAGGCCGGCATCGCTCCCACACATGGGCGGTGGGGGAGGTGGGGGCGGCGGGGCCGGGGGGAGGGTGGCGCCCTTGGGAGGCAGGAGCGAGTGGAGGTCCTGACGGTTGGAAACAGTGGACCACGCGGACGTGTGGGCCGGCGGCTCGGGCTCATGGGACGGGATGGACCAGGGACGGACGCAGACCGCACTGGCCAGAGGCAGAGGGCGTGGCTCGGCATCCCCGTATACGCCCGTCTGTGAAGTGAATACTGTTTTCTCTTTCCGCAGAGCAATTTGTGCCTATTTTTAGATAACCGCTTCTCTCAAATGTCTCAGAAGTGAGTAATTCGAGTAAAGATGGTGACACTGTAAGGTTTGCCCGTGCTTCCGAACACAGACCCCATGCGTCGATGCCAAACGGGAAGTTTCGCTCAAACCGTCTTGCCTTCCGGATATTCGCCGTCGGGGGGCTCACGGTGATCTTGGTCACCGCATGCAGACGGGCTCCCTGGGTTCCAGATGAGCTGTCACCACGTCATTTGGGTCATTTAGAAAATAAATACATGTGGTGTCCAGTCACATTTGAATCTTAGATAAATAATGAACACTGTTTTTCAGTGTACGTCATCCCTGCAATACTGGGGAAGTGTCCAAAGCTTATCTCTTCTTTACATGAAATGCAAATTTCACTGGCTGTCCTGTGTTCGATGGGACCGCCCTAGACATGGGACATTTCTTTCAGTGGCTTGTGGACACATCTTGTAACGAATGGTCACTTAGGTCCTTCTGAAAAACCAGTTGGAAATGGTGGCCAATGTAGCCATTAAGAGCTCCGAGAAAAGAATTTCCCATTTTCGGGGCCGTTCAGCGGCTTCTGTCACCCAAGCTCACTTGCGCCGGGTGTGGCCAACGACAACAAAGCAAATGCAGCGACACATCCCCACGCCTCCCACGGGGCCGTGTCCATCCTTTGTCCCCTCGGCAGGAGCCTGAACAATAGAGACTCGCTCTTTGTCACTGATGTCAAGGGCTTTGTTGGCAGAATACAGGGCAGTCCCAGGGGCGGCGGGGGGGGGGGTGTGGTGATGCGTAAGTGCCAACCCTGGGATTTTTTTTTCTGAAGTTTTTACTCATTTTTTATTGATTGATGTTAGACAGAGAGGAATGGGTGTGTGTGGAGGGGGGCAGTGAAAGAGAGAGAGAAACATCGATTTGTGGTCCCACTCAGTGATGCTTTCTCACGGTTGCTTCTTGTATGCCCCCTGACTGGGGATTGAACCCAAAACTTTGCCGTGTCAGAGCAACGCTCTAACCGACTGAGCCACTTCGCCAGGGCCCAACCCCAGGGTTTTCAACTTGGGCTGAAGATGCCCCCCGGAGGGGAGGATGCGAAGGCCCGGTGCAGCTCTATGGGTGAAGACCGGCTTTCTGAAGCGACTCCGAGGCGGAGCCACTGAAGAGGTCCCAGTAGCGGCCTGACCTGGTCCCGGACCCTGAGATGAGGCTCCGACCCCGCCCTGCGGATCTGGCAGCTGTGAGAGCGGGCTGACCCGCTGCATGGTCTCGGGTGTCCCCCCCAGGGCCAGTGGCCGCCTCTGAGGACCGGCTGGTGGGCACTGGCCTGGAGCCCAGCAGGTCAACATGTAGGGACACAGGGCCTCATCGCTCCGCTCGCTGGGAGCAAAATGCTTCTCGACGTGCGAAGTGACAGCCCTGTGACCGAGTCCCCGTTCCTCCCCGGCAGCCCAGCCTGGCACCGCCCACAGTGAGGTCTTCACGGCCCCAGTGTGGCCCACGGGCCAGCACATCACCTCCCCTGGGGCTCGTCAACCACGCGGACTCTCAGGCCACTAGGACCTGCTGAAAGGGACTGAGCATTTTAGGGAGACCCCCATGTACACAGTCAGGCGACCGATGGACTGTTGGGAGGAGTGCAAGGGGCAGTGGCCTCCTGGGTGTCGTCTCTACTTCGGGCCTCAGAGACCCAGCCAGCAGAGACAGGACGGGGCGCGTCTCGGCTAAGCGTCTCTGCTGCTCACGGCCCTTGTCGTCTGGCCCCACCCTCCCGGGTGTAGGGCCAGCGCTTCGTTTGTAAGCGAGACAGCCGTGCCCGAGAGGGCAGCAAACCAACGGAGGCCGGAGAGCCACCCCAACATTAGCCCGGGGGTGGGCTCGTGGCGGCGGGTCAGGGCCAGGGGCCAGGCTCTGTGCCTCCCGTTCCGATTTCCTTGACACTCTCTAGAAAAAAGGAAATGCCAGGAATGCCGTGCCCTCGGGCCGGTCAAAGGGCCTTCAGCAGGGCCCGAGGGAGGGACAGAGGCCCGCTGTGAGCCAGCAGGTGTCCAGGGACCGCAAACAGGACACCTTGGCTCCTGCTCAGGCCGCTGTGGCGACCCTAACCTTCTCACACGAACGCGAAATAGCCAAGGGGCATAGCAACCCCCCACCCTGGGGGTACAGCAGCCTCGGAATCAAATAACCGTCTCATTGTGAAGACACTGTGACAGTCCCCAGAGCCCCTCGTGGGGCAGAGGGGGCGCTGCGGTTGGACTTCCTGCACTCCTGAGTCGCAGAGGCCACAAAGGGAAGAAGGGAGCGGGGTGCGGGGTGGAAAGAAGTTCAGGAGGCCTTCCCAATGCCACGGCTTCTTCCCCCAATTTGGCAGGTGGGGGCGGGCAGCTCTGGGGATGGGTGGACATGTGCCTCCCGGAGCCCGGCCCGGAGCTGGGCCATCAGACCGCTCCTGACTGGGGACTTCTAGAAAGATTCAAAATGCAGCTTTGAACCTGGCCAGACAGGTGTCAGCCTCTGGAAGGCCACTCTCTTCCTGTCACTCAGCCACACGCTGGCCTCTTCTTGCTCCGGTGAGCGCGCCTTTGCAGACGCAGGAAGGAGGTGCCACATCGGTCTGGCCGGGGCGGCCTGCCCTTCGCCCACGCGCGCCCGTCGGAAGGGTCCTCTCTGGTTTCCCCCTCACACCCCAGCCTCACTCATCATCGGGGGGCAGGGCGGCTTCTCACCCGCTTCGTGAGGCTGGAAAAGCTCCCTCTTCTTCCTTTGAAATGACGGTGTGAGGCCCACACTGGGGTTTCGTGGCGGCCTTTCCAAAGCTTTCAATAGAGGATGGAAAGATGAACGGAGCGGTGCGTGCGACTCTGGGCCGGAGATGTTTTCAGCATCGGAACCCCGAGAAACCCAGTGGATGCTTCCCTGTGTCGTGGAAGTTAAACGTGCTGGCCTTGGCCTATGAAAACCATGTGCTTCATTGACCAGGGTCACCCACTGGGCAGTCCTCGCTGGGCTCTTTCCTGGGGACTTGATTCCAACACAGTGGGCTGATGTCCAGAGCGCAGGGTCCCCTACGGGGGTCCCGATGAACCGGGGGCCATCTCAGCTGCCCCGAGGGGGCTGGCGTGGAGCAGAATGCGGAGGCCCGGGCTGGAGGTCTCTGAGGTTCCTTGGGGCGCTGAGGGTCCCTCCCAGAGCTCCCCGGGCAGCCGCTACTCCCGTGCCCTCACACACTTACGGCCCCAGTGGAGTTGCACACGCGTCAGTAAGCGAACTTATAACTGTGGGTGGGGCGCCCAGGGAGGGGCGGCCAGGGGCCCTGAGCCTCCTCCTTATGTCATATAAGATGCCAGTGTCGGGAGTTTATCTCCTGTTTGTGGGGGGAGACACATGACGTGACTCCTAAGTACCTAGTGCTGCAATCGTCAGCCAGTGTGCGGCAAAAATTTTTTGAAACTCCCAGTCCCCAACTATCGGGTCAGGGGCTCTGAGGTCAGAGGTCAGAGGTCAGGGCTCTGACCTCTTTCCCCTTAGATTGTCCAATCAAACAGTGATGGCAGCCGGCACCACCGCAGCCGGCTGGAGTGAACGGATCCAAACTGTACCTGTCGGTTTTGTCCAGTTGACAAAAAATATAAAATACTTTCTGGTGTGCCGCCGAACTTTCGCCATCGGTTTATGCGCCACAGAGGGACAAGGTAGAAAGCGGCCGACCTAGGACGCCGTGGGCGGCAGATGAAAAGTCAACTTTGGGTCAGTTCCGCACCTCGCCTGAGCGGGGCCGGACGCCTTTTCCCAGGAAGGGCTGGATGGGGAGTACGTTCAGCTCTGCGGGTGAGACGGTCTCTTTGGAAACGGCTCGGCTCTGCTGTCCGGCGTGAACGCGGCCGCAGCGGATCCGTGAGTAAATGCCCGTGGCTGGTCCAATAAACTTTATTTAAACAGCAGAGTGTGGGTTGGATTTGGCCCGGGGCGGGGTCGCTAGGGTTAGGGAGGGAACACCCAGGGTGCTCAGCTGAACTTAAATTTCAGAGAAACGGGGATGAAATCAGTGAGCCTGTCCCAGATACCGTACTGGGCGCACCGCCCCAGAGCTGAATTCCACTGGGAGCCACACGGTTTGCAGATTTGAACCCATGGGTATTTTCACTGAGACCATGAAAAGACTATTGGACGTCTGTGATGTGATCTCACACTTGGGGGAAGATTGAAGAGATTGGCCCAAAGTGCCCCGGCTACTGCCGGCCGGGCCCTGCCCCGGGGTCGGGGCTCCAGCTGGACTGGAGGGGCCCGAGGCCACGCCCGTCCGCCCAGCGGGGAGGCGCCTCTTCCCCGCGTCCTGACCGCCCGCATCTAGACGACCTTCGGGAGCAGGTCTTCCCGGCAACTCTCTGTGACTCAGCGCATTTGTCCCTGAGTCTCAAGGATGAGACAGAGGTCGTTTCTTGGCCACGGGCCAGAGGCTCATCATTCCGTCATCTGGTGGCCGGGTTCCCGGAGAAGCACCGGCAACGGGAATCAGACCCAATGTCCCTGACCTCCCATGTCTATATTTAAACCCTTACACTTAGATATAAACACACACCCGTGTGCATATACACAAACCGAACGTGGATTTAACTTAAACATATATGAGGGTCAAGCCAGCCTCTTGCCCCAGGAACGGTCACGAAGCAAAAAATTAAGTGATTAGGGCAGGTCACGGACAGCTAATGCTTTAAGGAAAGGACACCTCCATTCGTCTTTTCGCCTAAATACAGCTAACCTCCCTGACAATAGGGAACGAACGCCCGCCCACCCGCCCCTGGGGCCATCGGTCAGTCCCCAGGGGACATGTTTCCTCTCAATCCGGCAGTGGGACACGTGGACTCTGCCGTCCCGCGCCCCCTGCCCGCCCTGCACCCACCGACCGTGGCGGTGAGTGTCCGCGCGGCCGCTCTGTATGGCTGTTCGAGGCTATTGTCCTAATTTGCCCAAAAGCCTTCGGGACACGGTCCACGCTCATGTGCAGGTAGGATTTCCACACGTCAGACAAAGACTTTGCACTGAGCTGGCGTGGGTGCGGGTTCCGCTGGAACGGAGCGCCATGTGCGTGTTTGTGTGTGCGTGTTTGCATGTGCATGTGTGTGTATGTGAGTGTGTGTGCACGTGCATGGATATGTGCACACATGTGATCTGTAGCAGGGGGTGCAAAAGGCAGCGGCCACTACCTACCTGAAGGGTCGGCCAGCAACCAGGGTGCAGTGCGCCCCGCTTTCCCAGGAGGACGCCCCACTGGGGCAGAAGGACGTGCACGTGTGAGGCGATTCCCTCTGGGAAGGGCCTGGCGTGCGCTGCCCCCGCTGGCAGCGGCTTTGCTCGGGCTCTTCCCTGCAGTTTAATTAGCCCGGCTGAGCCGGCAGCGGGCGGGGCGGTGGCTGCAGAGCGCCAGCCTCAGACCAAACCTGGAGGCGGCCGTGGCTCAGGTCCTGGGTGTCACACGGGAAGGCGAGTGCTGGGGTTTGCTCACTGCCTCGCGGGGGCAGGGCGGGGGACCGATACCCACCAGAGGCGAGCCGGTGGCCTCCGGGCTCGGTGGCTGAGGGGCCGGTGGGCAGACAGGACCCGGAGGGGGCGTTGTGACGGGACCATGAAGACTTCGATGGGCTCCCGGGGATGCCCCGGGCTGGCAGGTGGGTCCCTGCTTGCCAGAGAAAGCGCCCTGCAGGCCCGGGCCTGACGTTTCTGTCACTCTTCCCCCCTTCTTCAGGGCGGGTGTGGCCAGGGGGGGCCCTCCCACCCTTTCAGGGTGCACGGCTGGCGTCACGACGGGGAGCTCCTTCTGAAACAAGTGTCCCACCTGAAGAGGCAGGCGACTCAGAAGAACGGCCACTCTCCCCGGGGCTCGGTGAAGCCCTGCGGGGCTGGGAAGCGGCCGGCCCTCTGTCCCCTGAGTTACGCGTGGGTCCTGCATGGCCACAGGGCCCCTCTGTCTGCTCGGGGGACCCAAACGTACCGATTGGGACTTGCCTGCACGTTCACGGTTTACTTTCCTGAGGGCCAGTTTTTTCCCAAGTTCTGACCCCATTCACTGAAGCAAGGACACGATTTTAAGGTAAATTTTAAAAATTGTACACTTAATGCAGGCGCGTCGGAGAAAAAAGTAGATAGAAAATAAATGCATAAATCTACTGTCTAGAGAAAACCATAAATAAACCACATTTTAAGTCACATAAGAGCGAACCTAGGACTTCCAGACAGTCCCTGTCACATTCCAAGTGCCCCCGGCCCCTTCGCATCAGAAACGGAAGGGACGTTGTCTCCATTCACACTGTCTTCAAGGTACACGCGACGTGACACAGAACATCCCCACCCTCTTACCAGTCCCTTCGGATCCTGCAGTGAGAGCAGACTCGGGTCTCCCTGAGGGACCGAATCACCCCACGCAACCCCCGTGGCGCCTCCGGGAGAAGAGGAACTTTTTCCATCAGGAATGAAATTGCTTTCCGATACGCAGCTGATGTCCCCCTTGAACGAGGGGCTCCCCCAACCATGGGCCTGGTCCCGGCTGTCGTCACCCCCTGCATTCCTCCCTTGCCTTGTCACTGCGATCCCAACATCAGATTTGGGAACAGAAGGCGGGTCCGTGTGCGAGTCTGCCCCGTGGCTCACCGACCGCGGGCGCGCTCTCTAGCTTCTCGGGTCAGAGAAAGTTCCGCGTTCTCCTGGGGATCCAACGACATGCCGTTTGATAGGCATCAGAGCCGCCCGGCCAGAAAGGACACTGACCAGCAGTGACGGCGTTGGGACAACCACACGAGGGGAGCGCTGTTGTCACCCATGGCTCACAGGTGCAGAAGCTGAGGTGAAGGCGGCATTGGGAGCTCGGACGTCAGCGACCCGGGGGGTGTCAAGCCAGAGGGACATGCCCCGCCCTCGGGCTCTGCCCACGTTTCAGGGCTCAAGTCGGGTCAGGGCAAGGGTCTGCACGAAAGGCAGACCACCCCTCCCTGTGCTCCCTGCCCGTGTCCTGAGCCGTCCCTGAGACTGAGAGATACAGCACGTCTCCTGGGCGTAGATTCAAAACAGCATGTTTCCGCTGTAAAGGCTCTGAAAAGAAGTCCCGCCCCAGGGCCTTCAGAGCCCCCTCTCCGTGCGGCCAGGGACTGAATGACACATGGAAAATGCTCAGCACACAGTCAGCGCTTGATGAAAGATATCTGTTATTCTTCACTCATTTGTTATTTTTTAAAAAGATTTTATTTGTTTATTTTTAGAGAGAGGGGAGAAAGAGAGGAACATCCATGTGTGGTTGCCTCTCGCGCGCCCCCTACTGGGGACCTGGCCAGCAACCCAGGCCTGTGCCCTGACCAGGAATCGAACCAGCAACCCTTTAGTTCGCAGGCCGGCGCTCAGTCCACTGAGCCACACCAGCCAGGGCCCACTTTGTTATTTTTTATTAACAGGATTGATATTAAATCTGAACGTCTGGTTCTGGGCGGAGGGTGAGAATATCTCCACATAACCCTCCCCCTGGAATGTCCAACCGTGGTCTTGGGAACTTCCACGGACGCTTTGGTGTTAACGTCACTGCGTCCTTGCCCAAGTACTTGGCTCCCTATGCCGGTGAGTCAGAATTAATAAGGAGGGCCGGGCCTCGGCCCTCGGAGTAGTAACGGTGTTGGGAAAATGGTTGGACTGCGCTTGCATTTCGTAATTAGATGGGACGCACTCAAGTCTGCTCCAAGGGAACGCCAAGTCCTCTCTCCGCAATTAAGGTAATTGCCTGCGAGGGAGCGGCCGAGCGCCGGCACGCGTGATGGACGCGTCCCTGGGAAGGTGCGCGGGGCGGGCCGGCTCCCCTCCGCTCTGGGCAACAGCCTGCAATTAGCGCCTGATTTATGTCGCCCCGGCTCTCATTTCCAGGCTAATAGATTTCACGGGCTATCGGTTTCCGCCGCACTTCCAGCCGGCCGGGGGTGAAGTGTCATTTCGCCCTTGTGTTCCCGGTGAGGCCTGAGAATTGGGGTCTGACATCCGACAGGATGAGGTTCAGAGGGCGGCTCCGGAGCCAGCCAGGCCACCAGTGCTGTGGTGACTGCTGGCCACCGGTGACACCACCAGGAACCCTGGGACGTGGCCTCCAAACCCCAGGGGCTGGACAGGGTGGGAACCTCCGATCGTGCCTGGCTTTATGGAGGTGTAATTGGCGATTAGAGTTGTATGTATTTAAGGGGCACGCCTTGCTGATTTGATATACGCATGCAAGCTAATGAACTCATCCATCCCCTGGCTTAGTTACCATTTTCTTTTTTGTGGCAACAACGGTTACCCTCTGCTCTCTTAGTAGGCTTCCGGTGCACAGTACGGGATTTTCACTCTGACCGCAGTCACCCAGCAGATCCCCTGAGATCACTCACCTTCATAATTAAACTTTGTGCCCCTTGGTGACCCACCGTGAAAATGTATTGCATAGATCAAGCGTGAAGCCCGCGTGCCGCGGTGCGCTGGTGCTCCGGCGCACCGTGAGGCCTTTCGTAACACGCAACACCTGGCTGTTCCGTCAGGGGCACCGACATCTTTGCCCTTCGATTGTTGAATCAAAAAATGACCACGGCCAACGTGACGATCGTTGTCCAGTGGGAATGAATCAAAACGATCCCTATTTTTTGGGTCAGATCAGCAAAAAAAAATTTTTTTGGTGTGCCACAGAGTTTCAGTAGTTTATGTGCCATGAGATGAAAAAGGTTGAAGATCACTGGCACGGATGCATGGACGGATGGAGGGGCGGATGGATGGAAGGATGGATGGAGGGGCGGATGGACTTGGATGGATGGTAAATGAGTGGGTGGATGATGGATCGATGCCTAAAACAGTTTCACTGCAGAAACATTGGGAAGTTAAAGCGAAATTTCAATTACAGCAATCAAATAAGAAAACAGTCAGCCTGTGATCTGCGATTAGGGAACCGTACCTTTAACCCCCCTCCTTTCCTGTGGCTTAGGCACGTGGCGGGCATTTTATTTGTCCTTGCGATCATGGTGCAATCTTGTTTTCTCATTTCGTTTAATCACGAGCGTTTTCCATACCATCAAGAGTCCTAGGCCATTTTAATGCCGTCCCAGTGCCTCGCCGCCTGCGTCTGCAGTGAGTTAGCTGCCCAATTCCTCCTTGCTGATTATTGAGGGCTTTCCAGGGCCCAATGTCGCCGACCACGCTGCGGTGAACGCCTTTGTCCTCGGAACCACAGGCCCTGGATAATGCGTCCCGTCTGTTGGCTGCGGACGGGGGCGCCTCTTTCTCCCTCTTCCCAACACGGGGATTTTATATTTTTCAGATGACGAGTGAGCGTTACTCCCTGTGGCCACACAGTCTTTCATTATATTGGGGGACCACAGGCTCTCGAACACAAGGGATAACAAGCACAAAACAATAACCTTCTTTTCCGATGGCTTGGCACTGACTGGGCTGCTGGTCCCCTTGGTGTTAGGGGTCCCGGGCCTTGGCTTTGGGATGCTGGAGCCTGCAGCCAGGGACTGAGGCCGCCTGGGGGACCCTCCGTGCTGCCTGCCGCTGGCCCGTCTCCTTCCTGTGAAGCGGGGACAACATCGCCGTGATGGGACGGTGCGTGTGGCATGGCCCCCACGTTTCCCCGTGCAAGGACCCAGGACCCGCCGCGGCTGTGATGCCGAGACTGAGGGCTGTCCCCTCGTCTCAGGGCTTCCCCGGCGGCAGGAGTGCCAGAGCCGGCGAGCTGCTGTGTGACTGCTGGTGGCCCCCTCCACAAACGTGGTGGCAGACAAGAGGGACTGGCTTTGGACAGAGGTTATGAGGACAGATGGACAGACAGACACTAACCCTGCAGAGACGGGGGTTGACCCCGGGGCTGGGCAGGAGGCACCACTGGGCTGGCCTCTGCTTTGGAGCCGGTGCTGCCCCACCCCGAGAGCCTGTCCCTGCCACCAGGGCCGCAGGAATACCACCTCCCACAGGGACACACGTCGGCCATGTGGGGCACAGAGTGGCTCCGGCTCCAGCCCCTGGTGGAGACAAGCCGTGCGGGGTCGCCCCGAGCCCCTCTGAGCCCTGCCAGGGTCTTGGCCCTGCAGGTGGAGAGACCCTGGACCCACAAAGGCAGCGGTGGGGAAAAGTAGGCCCACGCAGGACGCACGGTACGCGGGGGGGGCCACACCTGTGACGGTGCGGGTGGCCAGCGCCTGAGTGGCACTGGACAGAGGCTGTGTCCTGACATCTGGCCTGTGTCAGCCCTCAAAAAGACCAAAACCTCTGTCCCTGGGGTCCACGGGCCTCGGGGAGGGAACCGTCAGGGAGCCTGGAGCAGAGGGACGCAGCGGGGCCAGGTGTGTCCAGGGAGGGAGGGAACAAATGGCTGATGACAGAGGTGAGGAGGGAGGGCCCTCCCGGGTGCATCTCCTGAGGCATCTTTGGGTTGCTCTGGCCCCGTGTGGAAGCCTGGTGCCGGGAGAACCCCCGCTCTCAGGGGGCTCAGCTCCCCGGAGTTCCCCGGCGGCCCTCCCCTGCCCCGGGGCCCCGCAGTCCTGGGAAATCCCAGTGCCGGGCCTTTGAAGGCAGAGCCCCCAGGCCCGCAGGGCTTCCCCACCTTGGCTTCAAAGGCCAGGGATGCAGCCACTGGGGCGGGGGACACGAAGGGCAGTGGGCATGGCAGACGGGGATGAGGGACCGAGCTCCCGGGCACCCTGGAGCAGAAGCCAGGACTGCGGGGGAAGCCGTGGAGAGGGCCGGCCCTCCGAGCGAGCCGGAGAGCCTGCGGTTCCATCCGGAGCGATGGGCGAGCGCCTACTGTGTGCCACCCGGCACAGGGCTCTGGCCAAGCCGGACGGCTCACTGTCCCACAGGCGCCCAGCATGCTGAGGTGTGTCCCCAGCCTGGCGTGTCCCTCTCCCGTCGCCGCTCCTTCGAGGCCGCCCCCTCTCCTGCCTCCTGGGCCTGTGCTGGCCGGGCCCCGGGCCACACAGGGTGGGCTGCCACCTGAGCTTCAGTTTTTCGCTCCGGTCACGTGCGAACAACACCTGCCCTCCGGGACGGCGTGACCTCGGGGAGCCCAGGTGCATGGCATCAGCTCGCCTGGCTTCCCACTCTGGCAGGCATGTGGCTGCCCCGAACCTGGACACGGAGTGAGGGGACGGGGTCCTGTGAATGACCACGCAGGACAGGGCTCTCGTGCCACCCCACGGGCAGCAGGCTGTGCCCCACGGTCCTTCCTGTCCCCGAGTTTCAGGAATGGCCACTTGCACGAGACACAAGGCCAGACACATGCAGAGGACATGGCAGGGGGTGTGTCCTGCTGCCACCTCCGTCCCCGAGGAGCTGGTGCCTCCCTTCCCGCGTCCCCTGAAGCGTCGCTTTTAAAACCGTGGGCTGGGGACTGTCGTTGGGTTTCGACATCCACGCGGTGGGTCCTGACCGGAGCTGCTCTAAAAAGTGAGACAGAGAGGAAGCCCCAGAGGACGTTTCGCGGAGTACGGCCCCCGCCTCCCCCCGCAGTCAACCCTTCTTGACACATAGGCACCGGCGCCCCGCGGACACACGCCTCTTGAATCCCGGGACAGCCACTGTGCGTACAGGGTCAGCGCACGCCCGCAACACTGGCTTTTTTAAGGTTTCCGAGGATGAACTGTCTTTAACGTGCGCAGAGTGAAGGAGACACCTTGCTGGGTTTGGAGCCCAGCCCACTCGTTCATTAACGCGTTCACTCATTCACGCACCGGTCGCGATCTGTCTGGTAGGGAAGCCGCTGCGAGTTTATCGTCACCGTCTCTGAGGCAGATTTGTTTTTCTTCCTTGCAAACACCCCCACAGCCTCAGGTCCCACTCGCGTGCTAGTGTTTTAAAAATATTCGGATTTTCTAGGAATAAATCCCAGACGTCCTACTGTCCCCACCCCCGATCCTTCCCGAGACCGGGCTTCTGTTTCCTCGGCTCTGGGGACGGCGCTGAGCTCGTGCTCACGTGATGACTCGGTGTTGTTCCTTTCAATCCTTCAAGCAAGAAGAGCGTGGCTCTTCCCCGAGCATCTTTCATTCCATGCCGGCAGAGCTCGGGGTAGTTTTCATTCCTGGACGCTCCGATTCCAGACCCGGGAAGGGTCAGGTCTGCGAACACAGGGCTTTTCCGTCCTGAGGGTTTCAATATCGACACCTGCCATGGGGACGTTGGAGGTTCTTGGGGTGCCTGCACCCAACTTGGGAACGACGCGGGGAGGTTTACCTAAAGCCAGCCCCCGGTGTGTCACCCCGCGAAGGTTCTCCTTTGGGTGAGAGTGAGCCGAGGCCTGACCCAGAAGTGACATCTCTGTGTTGTCCTGTGTGAAACAGCTCGAGGACAGGCACCTGCTCGGGGAGGAGGACCCACCACCACCCGGGAGGGTCACCGCGGTCACACCGCAGTGCCTGCCTCCGGGCTGGTGGTCTTGCCTCCCACTCCAGGTCCACAAGCTAAGCGCGGTCAGAGTGGCTGACAGCCGAGGGCGCACGGCAGGTGCACGGCCGCGGGGTGGGAGCAGCCCCATGCACGCGCAGCTGCCGGACATGGCAGCTGCCGGCCTGGTACGTGGTGCTGGGGGGCCTCCTCGCGCCCTTTACCTTTTCTCTGCACCCGTGTCGGTCATTTAGTCTCAGACGAAGCAGGGAGAGAAGATACAGGACACTGAAGTCACTGCCATGTCGCAGGCGGCCTTGTCCCCCAGTGGTGACACCGTGGGCCATCGCGGCTTTGTGGGGATGCCCCCACAGGCATGTTCCAGGGGAATCGATGGTGGTGCCGGCCTCGCTGCCACTAACAGGGTCTGTCATGGAGCTGCGCAGGGGCCCCGTCCTTTCATCGCCCAGCCGGCTCCTGACTTCGGCGTCATTTCCTCCCGCCTGTGGGCTTGCTGGGTTATTGTCAAGAAATGCTAGCGCAGCCGGGCATCGGGTCACGTGGGCAGCTCTAAGCACACATGCAGAAGACGTCGCCGACAGTGGGGTCACGATATGGTTTTTGCTGGGGATGCTACCGGTCCGTGGCTCCCCAGGTCTGCAGCCCCGGGCCACCTGGGCCACGTGGCACAGCACTGGGAATGCGAGGTGCTGTCTGTTAACCCGGGTTTACGGGAAATGGCACCGGTATTTGTTGCCCGCGAATCGATGAGACATCCGGACCTGAGTCCCCACAGAGCCCTGGGTCCCCTGGGTGCCTGGGGTGGGGGTGGGGAATAGCAGGGGGATGGGTCGGAGGGGAAGCCAAGGTGACAGTCGAGCAACAATGGCTTTCACTTGAGATCTGCGTCTGGTGCGACCCGGCATCATCTGATGTCATCACACACACGTCACCGCGACTTCCAGCGACTCCGGCACTCGCCATTACTCCTGTTTTGGTGCTTGTGATCAACCCATTTTTAAAAGCCTTCACCCAAGGACACATTTATTTGATTTTATGGGGTGGGGGGGGCAGAGAGAGAGAGAGAGAAGCGTCGACTGGCTGCCTCCCCTATGAGCCCCAACGGGAACCGAACCCACAGCCTCTCGGTTTGTGGGATGACGCTCCTGCCGACTTCGCCTCGCGGCCAGGGCACGATCAATCTGAAATGAGCCCAGTGACCCTCCCGCCTTGACACTCTTTTACATTTCTGGCTCCTAACTGGTCAAAAACAAAGACTGCGAAGGGGAAGGGGGTCCCGGTGCGTGTGCCACCAGCCGCGCACGGCCCGCGGGCTAGAGTTGGCCTCGACCGGAGGTGGAAGTGGCGCCCACAGCTCCAGGGCGCTACGTCCTTTCCTTGTGCAGTGGGTTACAATGGTCATCGCTCTTCTGAGACAGTTCGGGGGGGGTCTCCCCAGGCACCGTGCCGGTGCCCTCACAAAGGCAGAGGCTGGTGGCGTGGGAACAGGCCTAACAGAGCTGTGGACTGGGGACGCACCATGGGAGACAGAGGTGTGGCAAGGGAGGCCTGGGCGTGTCCGAGGCCACAGAGGTGACGTTGGAGCCAGAAGAAGATACTAGAGACCCACGTGCCCCTTCCAGGCAGGTTCTAGCAACCCCTACTGGGGCCGTGCAGAGAGAAGGCGCTGGGACATCCCCACGGGAGCTCCCGGTCCCGCCCCTTGGGGCGGCTCACCGACAGCACCATGTGCGGGCAGCCGTCACCGGGCACTGCGCTCTGGGCCCCGTGTTTTCATCCCTCCTTGTGTTTAAGCCCCCCTCAGCCCACGCGTGGCGGCTGGTGGTCCTGCCCGTTTTACAGCCGGCACACGGAGGCACCCAGGGGCTCTGCGGGTGGCACAGGGGGGCATCACCAGTGGGGATGGCCCTGAGGGGAGGGCCCAGGTGACTCCCTGGAGCTGAGGGGCCGCCCAGCTCAGGCCTGTCCTCTGAGCCCCTCAGACAACCCGGTGGCCGTCGCCCGCATGTGCACCTGGGAGCTGATGTCTCTGATGTGCCTGTGTGGCCCCGTGCACCGAGGTCCGTTCCAGGGCTGGGACCGCATCACGGGGCCGTGGGGGTCGTGTGTGTGTTTGTGTGCACATGTGTGTGCATGTGAGTGCACGTGGGTCTTTCTGTGTGCACATGTAGATGTATGTATGCACACACAACTCGAGCATGTGCATGTGTGTGTTGTGTGTGCCTGTGGGGGGGTGACAAGGCAGGATGGGCAGTGGCTGTCCCCGGGCACGGTCCCACCCTGTCTCCTCTCCTTCCCTACACGACAATGCCATGCTCACGTGCTGGGCTGGCACCGTGGGCCGGGACGCTTGTCACTGTGGGTCTGGCGGGAAAAGGTACAGCCACGCTGATTCACCTCCTCAAACTCCCCCTAGGTACAGCGTCCGCCTGGGTTAGGCGGTGGCCTCGGCCCGCCTATGGTGGTCGGTGAGTGGCCGCGTGGACGGCCATGCTCTGGGTGGGGCCGCCGAGCCAGCCTCGCTCGCTCGCCATCCTGCGGCTACCGACAGCCCGCTGACCCGGCAGCAGCAGGAGGCCCATGCGGAGCTGCGGTCACATACAGGGCCAACACCTTCCCGTCCCACCTTGCAGGATCCAAGTCTCTGAGTCCTTGCAAAGGCGACCGCACCCCAGTGTTTCAGGCTGGCATCTGTGCCACTCTGCCCACCGGGGCGGCGTCTTTCCTTGCCCCTCGGAACTGGTGGTGACAGGACCCCACTGTGGGCGTTCCCGGGCTCCAGGCAAGCCGCTCGGGCAGGCGTCAGTGAGCACAGGTGTCGCCCGGGGGTTCTGCCGGAGCGGAAATCTGGACCCAGCCGTCCGGGTCTGGGGCCAGGACCGAGGGTCCACCACACTGACGGGCCCCGGCAGCTCCGTGGACCGCCGTGTGCACGGCAGGTCGGACGCACTGAGACACCCAGCGCCCGCAGTCCTGTCGGTCTAAGCTTTGGGTGAATTTTCTTCCCAATTGTTTAGCGAGCTCCGTCTCGCCAACAGGACACAAGGCATCTGTCTGCAGCCAGGACTGAACTCCACAGCGGGGACGGGGCTGGGTGAAAAAGAATGAACCGTTTTCGGGCTGTGGGGGATCTTAGAACCTGAGCAGCTTCACCCTTCCTTTCATGGGTCACGGGACTCACACAAAGCCCGGCCGTGAGTGGCGAGCCCAGAACACACGGCACCCGACCCGAGGCCCCGTGCTCTTTGTCTGACACCCGATTCCACCCTCGTCGGAAGGGAAGGCGACACAGTGAAGCCACGCAGCCCAGGGCCCTGCACACTCCCTGGCAAATCCGCAAAGGAAGAGAAAATGCTTTGAAAACGCGAAAGGTTATTGCCAGAGGTCAAATGAGTGTCATGGAAACAGCTCCGCGTTTTCCACATGCCGGGGCCCATTGCATTTCTGTCAGCGTCTGCGAGCCCGGGGAACCCCTGACCCCGCTCCCCGTCATCCCGACCCGGCTGCGAATCACCTGCGAGCTCCCGTAAGCGGGAAGCAACTGCAAAATTTGCTCTATTTCAACTGATCGGGATTCAAGACACTTGGTTCCTAACAGTGTGTGTGGGATCAAAGGCATGGCCGCCCTCCAAAGGCCGGGCGCTCACATCAAAGCTGAGGTTGAGTCCCGTTCAGCCCTGTTCCTCTCTTGGCCGCTCGGATGGGAGCTCTCGTTGAAAACTTGAAACGGGGCCGCGTGCGGGCGCGTGCACGCGGGAATTTCAGCTGCGGCCCGGCCCCACCTCTAGCTTCTTCACGTGGGCAGTGGGGTGATTTCTGGAACCGTCTGGCCGAGACACGTCCCAGGTCCCCCTGCCGTCCCCGCCGCGTTGTCACGGAGCATGCCTTTGGCACAACAAATGCTCATCACCTGGCCCCCCGGGCTGAAGCAGGCTGAGGCCCAATCTGCTTTTCTCATCAGGAAAAAACAACATGCGATTCCTCCCTCTCTTTCATGTGCGAGGCTTTTCACGGTCTCCTTCCCTTTTCTTTCTTCCCTCCCCCCGCCCCCGCCCCTCTCTGATGAGTTTCGGAAAGCGGTGTCTGGGGGGCGGCGTTTACCTGTTCCAGGTGCTGACGGCGGTGAGGTTTGTTACACGGGGAGCTTAAAACAACAAAAGTGAGGGCGGACTGGACGCTGCCTAAAAGCCTAATGGAGATAATATCCTTGCGTCTACCAAGGGCGATAGATACTTGTCTTCTTTAAAAAAAAAAAAGAAAAAAAAAGTGTCTAAAGTTAACTTGCTTGTAGAATCCCAGTCATAAATACTTTCATGTCTGACTCACTTAAGCTAGAGTTGTAACTTAACATTACCATGTGCTTTTATATTATTGAAGTTTAAAGACATTCCTTTCAAAGCCCAATGTTTGGCTCACGATGAAAGGGAACCAAACAGCTTATTCTAAGTTACATTCAATAATTACATAAGTAACCCTTTAAATACTAGATATGCAAATAATGCACTATTCTTTCTATAATTACTTTGTGTACACGGTTTGATAAAATCCCATGATTGTAATACACGCTTATGGAGAAGATTAGCAAATACAGTTTCTTTCTGAACGGAAGACGTGAAGTAGGAATTTAAAGATTTGCAGTCGCTGGGAGAGACTCTGTGGAACCAGCCGGGACGAGCGCTCCAAGGAGCCCTGCGTGGGAGGGCGTCTAGGTGCGGCCGGCACTGTCCGAAGCGTGTCCTCTGTCAGCTCCAGTCCAGCTACCCAAGAGCCCCCGATTCCCCAATTTCGCGCATGCCCCCCCACCCCGAAAGAACAAATCCCCTCAGGAGATTTTGGCACATCCGTCCGGTTGGGCTGGAAATACCTCAGTAGGTGTTTCAGTTCTTGTCTTAACTTAATCCGGGGGCGGGGGCGGAGCCTGCGCCCGCCTCCCTCACAGCCGCCCACCCCCGCCGCCCCCCGTCCTTGGGAGGAGGAAACGGACAGGCTGGGGTTTAGATCAGTGGCCCTCAGCCCTCCTCCCCAGAACAAGCTTGTAAAAACAGATTATTTCAGGTGGAATTCCAGACCGCTTCAGAAACGACCAGAGTTGAGAGGCTCGAAACTTTGCTTTTCGTCCTCTTTCTGAATCCCGTGTCCCAGGGATCTCCCACCGACGGCTCCGTGTGGATGCTCCCAGACGTGCTCCTGGTAGCGAAAGCAAACACGGGCACACAGACATCAACACGCGTGCCCGCTGCTGGCATCAGGCCACGGACGGGCACTTGCTTCATTCCGGCCAGCTTTCCTCGACCTCGGCGGATCTAGAGCCTTCCCCGCCCCGGCCCGACGGAGCGGGACCTCCGTCCCCATCCTCGCCCACGTCGGAATCACGTGCCTGACCCTGAGCCACTGGCCCTGGAGGCTGGCCCATGGACACCAGTGAGAGCACGTTCACTTGCCAAAAGGAGATTTTGGATGCCAACCAGGCACCAGACAGACGGCGTCCCAGGAAACTCAGGGTCCGAAGGGCAAAGATTCAGCTTTTCAGGAGCTGACATTCTGTGGGGAAGGCACACACAGACAGAAAGTCAGTGCAACGGGGAAATGACACGCGGCACGGCTCATCGGAAGGACATGACGGCACGGCCAGGAGGCCGGGAAAGGGGGCGCCGCGGCATGACGGTGGGTGGGCAGGGTCTCACCAAGAAGGGGCGTTGGGGCCGAGGCAGACAGGCGGCGAGGCGGCTGGTCGAGGACACACCTGAGCGAGGTTTGTTGGAGGAGCAGCAGACTTGTCCAGGCGGCGGAAGCGCGGGCAGAGGGGACAAGGCCCGAGGGGCTGGGGACACGGACCCTTCGGTCCTGTGGGGTCGCAGCTTTTCCAGGGTGAATGGTGCTTCAAGTGGCGTCCATGGTGTGACGTGAGATGGAAGAAGGGCCCGACGTTGACCGCAGGCTTGAGAACAGACCACAGGGAACGAGAAGTCGAGAAGTGGGGCCTGTTAGAGAGTCGGCCCAGGCGAGAGAAGAAGCTAGAGCTGGGGTCAGAGCCAAGACGGGGCTCGATCTGGAACGTACGTGTCCCAGGGGCACAGCCAACGGGACCCCTGGCCGCATGGACGCCAGCAGGGACAGAGGTGCCTTCACTGTGACGAGGACTGTCGGGCATGGGAGCCCAGGAGGGGGTCGGACTCCAAGCAGCAGGGAGACGTGCTGAGGCTGAAATCTCTGTGGGACCGAGTCGGCCACTGGACACACCGGTGCGGGGCTTGGGAGAGAAGGGACGTGGGAGAGGCTACAGCCGCAGTGACGAGAAGAGGCTGGGCCCTGGGCCGCCACAAAGCCGGGACTCAGGGCTCTCTGGCAGAAGACACGGGTAGACGTGGAGGAGGGCGTGGAACCCCGGGAGGCCAGCGAGGCCGGTGTCCAGTAAGAGCGGCCCGCCGACCAGGCTGGTCAGCCGGGCTGGCGGTGCGGCGCGTGGACACCGGCCAGAGCTCACACAGAGGAACCCTGGGGGCACCGGGGTGTCCGGAGCGCGGGCAGCTTCCACCAGTCGGTGCGGATTCTGAGTTTTGGAAGATGCAACATCTACGTTACTGGTGGTTTGACTTTTGGGCAGTTAGTATAAAGTTTTGGGGGCCACGCGCTGCACGTTTTTGCCCTGCCCCAAATTTCACGTCGACACCTGCTCCCCGGCAGGATGGCACTGGGAGGTAGGCGTACGGGAGGTGATTAGATGGTGACGGCGGAGCCCTCATGCTGGGGTTCGTGCCCTTATCAAAGGGACCCCACGGAGTGCCCCCGGGCCCCCATGTGAGGACACCACCATGCCAAGGCCGTCTATGGACCAGGGGGCCCCTGGGTCTCGGACGTCCAGCCTCTGAAACTGTGAGGCATCAGCGTTTGCTCTACCTAAACCCCCGACCGTGGATTTTCCGTGACAGCCACCCAAGTGGACTGAGACAGGGAGCCTCCGGTCCGTGACCTATGAATTGGAGATGGAACCGCACGGGGCGTGGGGTTGTTGTGAGGACGGCACGTGGGAGGGGACAGCGGGAGCCACGCCAGGCGCTTCACAGCCCACGCGGTCCCTTCGGGGGCGGGCATCGTGGAGAAGGGAACTTGCCTCCCTTCTGCATTTTCATGGGCACCGTCCAAGGCCCATAAGGGGATGGACGCTGAAGCACAATGAGGCTGTTAAAACAGCTTGAACGCGATAATCAAGTCGTCGGCCCCCTTGGGTGACATGCACTCGGCTCTGGTCCAGGAAAGGGGGCCCCGCGGAGCCCCGTTTCCTCCTTGCTGGGCTGGCTGCCTATTTTCTGGGAATTATCAGCAACTTCTGGGATGTACTGGTGCCCCCTGTAGTTTCATTTCAGTGTGAACTTGGACAGGGGGGCCCAGGGAGGCAGGTGCCCGGAGCGTCGCCTTGAGCCTGCGCTCCCCCCTCCCCGTTAGGACGCGGAAGCCTGGGTCTCCCCTGGAAATCCGAGGTACAGGGAGTCCACTGCCACAGACATGAGGTGGCAGGTCCCAGCGCCCCGACTCAAGGCTGTGTGCTCGGTCCCCCTGAGCAAACCGCCGGCGTGTTCCCAGCCCCAAGGCGTATAGGAGCCACGGCCCCCGACCTACGTGCACAGAACGGGCCGAATCACGTACTTTCTTGGGTATCCTCCAGCCGTAAGGCAAATACTTAGATCTAGGCATTATTTGAAGAGTCTGGTCTTCCCAGTCCCATGGCTCAAAAATGTGGCCATCTCTCGACCTTGTCACCACTCTCTGGGGATCTCAGGCCTCGGCCGCGGCCCGGAGCTGTCTCTCCTGTCAGCGCGAGCGAGGCGGGGACACTCCCGGCTTGTTTACCACGCGCCCCCGCCCTCTGCTCCCAGGGCGTCTCATGGGGGATGAACCAGAACCGGGGTCCGGCCAGCGGGCTTCTGCCGGCGGCTGCCTTTCAGGGCCCGCACCGCGCCCACGCCGCAGACAAAACAACCCGCCCGACAGGCCGGCTTCAGGGGATTAGTAACCCTGACAAACCTCCTCGAGCACATGGCGTTGGGTCTGAGGCATCGACAGCCGGCCCCGGCCTTGGGAGTGCCTCCTGGCACTTGGGGGGGCCCAGGCGGGGGGTCGCTGTGGCAGCAGGGGCATGGCATAGCCCCGTGGGACAGGCACTTCACAGCGGAGATAAACCCCTGCGGGACGGGCTGGGGGCGCTAATGAACTCCATGCGTCTTGGCCTCCCTACTCTGTCGGCCTAAGGAAGTCTCCCCTTCATCGGCTTCCCAGAGCCAGTGTCACCTGTCCCACAGAACATTCCCCGAGGAGGCAAACGTTCCACGCTGTGGGCCATTCCCCACGTGAAACGTGGCTGGTGTGACTCAGAGACTGAAATGTTGAATTTTACTCCATTTGAACAAGTTTAAATGTGCCATGCGTTGGGCAGGGCGGGCCAGGTGGCCCGTGCAGGTGGCTGACAGCGGTGCGGCTGGAGCCGGGGGAGTGCCCATTTCGGTGGCTTCACCGCTGACCTGCCCCCAGGGTCATGGTGGCAGCGCCGCTGACC
>PVJD01010366.1:0-54270 GCA_004026545.1 Mormoops blainvillei
AGCAACAAATCAGCTTTTAGTTTTTTATTGTGGCGAGAAACACAAAATTTACCATCATAATCATTTTTAGTTTTACAGTTCAGTAGCATTAAGTATATTCACATTTTTTGAAACACATCTTCAGAACTTTTTCATCTTGCATTTCTGAAACTATACACATTAAACCATAATTCCCCTTTCCCCTCTCCCTTCAGCACCTGGTAACCACCACTTTACCTTCTGTTTCTATGAATTCAACTACATTAGATAACCTCATAGAAGCGGAATCACACAGCATTTATATTTTTGTAACTGGTTTATTTCACTGAGCATAATGTCCTCAAGGTTCTCCATGTTGTGGCATACATCAGAATTTCCTTCCTTTTTAAAGCTAAATAGTACTCCATCATGTATGAATACCTACCACATTTTGTTTATCCACTCATTTTCAGCGAGCATTTGGCTTACTTCTACTTCTTGGCTATTGTGAATAGTGCTGCTATGAACATGAATGTGCAAATAGCTCCTCGAAACATTGCTTTCCAATTCTTTTGGATATATGCCCAGAAGGGGGACTGCCTGATCATCTGGTAGGTCTATTTTAATTTTTTGAGGAACCTCCATGCCATGTTCCATAGCAGTTGTTCCATTTTGTAATCCCATCTCAGCTTTTTTTAAAGTCCTATTTAATTCCTGTTTGAGTGCTTATAGGATAACTTCTTTATGTCTGGACAGAATTTGGTAACTTTATGAAAAACCCTAAGGAGATTAATAGTTTAGCTGGTTAATACCTTAATTCTCTGTTTTGCAATATGATGGCTGTTCCCAAAGGAATACTACAATACCCAGTAAGTTTCTTGATACTATCCCTTCTCTGTTCTTAACCAGCCAAAAGTTAATCCACATAATAGTATTTTTAAACAAAGTGTTATTACTTAAGTTCTTTAATTAATGGTATAGTCATTTACAGCTTATATTAGAAAATAGTCATGGGTATGTGTCCCCCTAGTGTGTAGTATTTTCTGTAGGCATATTATCTCAAACACTTGTTTTTAGAGCTAATGTCATCAGAGGTGGTCAGATCTAGCCAAAAGTTCGCAGGTTAAAATTCCACATTTTTCACACAGGCCTGATACAAATGTTCTTGAAAAAACCAGCAATTAGTGTTATATCCAAAGATTCATTTTAATGCTCAGCAGAGGGTATGCTTATTGATTTTAGAGAGAGGGGAAGGGAGGGTGAAAAACATCAATCAGTTGCCCCCCTTTATGTCCCCTGACCGGGCACTGAACCCACAAGCTAGGCATATGCCCTGGCTAGGAATTGAACTCAAGACATTTTGGTTTACACGATGATGCCCCAACCAACTGAGCCACACCAGCAAGGGCTCACTGATTTGATCATAGAATTGTATTAGCAGTTAATCTAGCATTCAGAATAATGGGAGAAAAGCTAATAAACAGTTATAAAAGCGTTTTGGAGGAAGCAGGCTGAGTAAAGACTTTTTAAAAACACTGATAAGAACCCAACTTTAAAATTATTTAAAATTCAACTTTGGAGCTTATGAGAGACTGTCGGACTTCTGGATTCTGTAAAGAGTTTGCTGCTCCTTTGCTTACTCAGGTGTTAAGGTATCTCTGATAACTTGACCATTTGTGATTTCTTTGGTTGGGAGGGAAGAGAGGAAAAAGAATGCTCTAATTTCTCTCACTTGGTCCTCAGAGCTTCTCAGCTCTCTTGAGTAACTCTTGGCATAAGTAAATCAGGAATAGTGGATACTTAGTAGAGCAAGTAGCCATGAAATATCTAATCTCCCAGAAAAGCCTGTTGCTCAACTTTTTGTCCTATTCTTTGCTTAGTCAGATGGACAGCTAGGACTTCATTCTACTTTTGAGATCAGATTTGAACTGGGTTTGCTTTTTCAGTTTAAAAATTAATGTCCCCATTAGTGTTCTGATCCTTCTGCAGTGTTCTGGGCCCTACTAAGTTTCAGTAGTTTGAGACCCCAAAAGTGCAGTGGGAAAATTACGTCAGAGAATTCAGTAAAATGTCAGTAGCTAAATTTTGGTAGACCGTGGTGTGTATGCCCTTTCACTTTGAGGTCTCTGATGGGCTTGCTCATGGTTTTCCCTGCCTAGCTCAATGGTCAGCTTAGGGGTCATTTTTCTCGCCCTTCCAGCTTCCCCTTTACCGTTTTCATTAGTTCCTCTACCTCAGAGATTCTGTCTTTTCCTGTCATGGACCCATTAGCAGTCCAGTGAAGCCTGTGGACCTATTCTCAGAGTAATGTCTTTAAATGTATAATGCATAAGATTACCAAAAAAAAACAATGATACTAAAATGCAGTTATCAAGATATTAAAACAATTTTATATTAGTAACAGGAGCTTTTTCGATGCTTTAAGTAATAAGACCTAGGGATATGTCTAATAACTACCATAATGTTTAAGTAGAGATTAGCATAAATGATATTTTGAGGTTTATAACAACTATAATATCATAAAAAATATCTAATTTCTATTAAAGTCTCAGGTACTGCTATTACTACTGTGGCTTACTACCTATTTTTATAACTGAAGAAAATGCTGAATTTCAGTTAAAGGTTAGTGAAAATGAAGTTGTAGTTTTATTCCTATCTAAGTTTATAGACCCCTCCAGAATTCTGTGGCTCATGGATCCCAGGACAAGAACCCCTTCTTTAACTCCTTAAGGTATAAGACGGGTAATATTGTGGAACCATTTGGGTTAATCAGTTACCCAGTTTGTAGAGTAAGATGCGGCTATGCCCAAATCCAATGGACCGTCAGTATCCCAGGCACAGAAGCTTTTAGTGCAGTGCATGTGTGCCATTTTTGAAACATGGGGTGGGAGAGGTGTTACTGCCTTTAGTAGGCAAAATAATTGTCCCCTCCCCCAAAAGATACCTGTGTCCTAAACCTGAACCTGTCAGTGTGTTAATTTACAAAGCTAAGAGGGATTAAGGTTGCTAATCAGCTACCCTTAAAGTAGGGAAATTATTTTGGATTGCCTGGGTCCAATGTAATCACAAGGATTCTTTAGAAATGAAAGAGTCAGAGCCCTGGCCAGTGTGGCTTGGTTGGTTGGAGCGTCGTCCTGTGAACCAGAGGGTTTTGGGTTCAATCCCCAGTCAGGGCACATACCTAGGTTGCAGGTTTGGTCCTGGTCTGGGTGCGTGCAAGAGGCAGTAGGTCAGTGTTTTTCTCCCTTTCTACCTACCATTCCCTCTCTCTAGAATCAATGGCCTTGTTCTTGGGTGAGGATACAAAATAAAAAAAAATTTTTAAATAGAAGACTCAGAGAGTGGCTACAGAAGGTGACTGACTACCTTTGGTGGGTGAGGGGAACCACGGAGATGCTACATTACTGGCTTTGAAGGTGGAGGAAGTGAGCCATGAACCAAGGAATATGGGGGCCACCTAGAAGCTAGAACCAACAAGGACATGCAGTTTCCTGTAGAACCTCCACAAAGGAACACAGTCCTGATGACACCTTGATTTTAGCTCAGCGAAACCTATACTGACCTCCACAGAATTATAAGACATAAATTTGCATTTTTTAAGCTATTAAATTTGTGACAATTTGTTGCAGCAGTGACAGAAACCTAATACACTGTCCCACTTTGCTCATTTCTCTCTAGAAGTAAAGATGGCAAAAGCAGCAGTATTTCATGCCAAAGTCTTCCAGGGTAATTTTTAAAAGACTTCCTGACTGCCCTCTTATCATCTGGGCATAGTTTCTGGGATTGACTTATTCCTAATTATCCTTGCCTTGTTACATTAGTATAATCACACAATTTTATAGCTCTGTCTTACCTTACTAAATTATACTAATTTTCTATCAGAAAATGAGTACTCTAGTTCTCCAGAAGCAGTGTTACCTTAGCTTTTAATTTGGATTTGAACTATATGTGCAGTTGAGGGGCTTTTTTTTCCCCCAGATTTTATTTATTTGTTTTTAGAGTGAGGAGAGAGAGGGAGAAAGAGGAAGAGAAACATCGATATGTGAGAGAAACATCAATCAGTTGCCTCTTGCACTTCCCGAACTGGGGCCCTGGACTGCAGCTCAGGCATGTGCCCTGACCAGGAATTGAATGAGTGACCTCTGGGTTTATAGGCCAACACTCAATTTACTGAGCCACAGCAGCCTGGGCTGCAGCTGAGTTTTAATAGCCTTTTGAGGTCCCTCAAACTTATGCAAGGGTTCTGTATGGAGCAAAGAGCAGTCAAGCAACAGGAGGAAGAATCACAACTGGTTAACCTAAAGGGAAGTTACCCAGAATCACAGGACTTTTCAGTACTGAATGGCTTTGTCAGCTCTGAGGGGTGGCAATCCAGGTTTGTCCGTCCCCGAGCTAAGGAAATTGCGCCAGTAGCCTAGTCCTTGCGGTTTGAGGCTGGTATTTGGGGAGGGTTACCTGTTTGCTCTTAACACCAAGTGCTCTCTTGCTGGCCAGTCTTTCTAGTGCCTTTCTGAGAATTAGGTTTAGGCTGTCTGTGTGTCTTTATAATTATAAACAGAAGCACTTGAACTTTTAAACAGCTTATCAGCAGAACCACCTGCTAGAATTAACAGTCAAAGAGAGTCAGGAAGTGTTAGATATCATAGCCTAGGATCCTATCACTAACTGAAAGAATGCTTCCTTTATTTAAAAAAAAAAAGGTGGGGAGAGCAGAGGCAAGTAGACAAGACTGGGCTTTGGCTTTGTTAAGTACATCACAAATGTACTATTTTCCTTACTATAGAATTTTTTTCTATTGCTTGATATTTAGCCCCCTTCAAATACATGTATAGTTTTGTGACTAATTATTGACTTATAAGAGGTTTTTAAAATATGGATTATAAAGTAAGACTTATAAAAATTTACGTAAACCGAACACTTCCTTGGAAGCAACATCTCAAATGCTCCGAAGAATAAGTTTTGCAGCTCCTTTTATACATTTGAAATTAAGGAAGGAGTGTAAGGAAGACTACATGAATGCAGGAGAAAGCAGGGCAGGGATTGGACACAAGATTATGTGCTCTCTTGAGGGTGCTTATGCTTATTTTGAAGGTGTATTAACCTAGATGCACTAGAAAAACGGACAGGGCTTGCCTAAGGCAAAGATAAAAAGATAAACCTTTTACTAAAAAAGTTACGTGCCTGGGGCATGACTACTCATCATGACCTGCCCAGTTAAGAATTTATGATCAGATCACCCAGTGAGGTTACTTTTTGTAGAACCCCTTCTTCATCCACACAAGCCGTTATTATAGACTCTGTAGTCGTAATTACAGAAGACTTGTTTTCTGTTAACAGTCCTAGGGGAATGGAGGATACCACCAATAGGGGTCCATTTCTTCCTACCCCTGAACATAGTTCTGCTCAGCTTCTTTTGAATCTGATTTTACATAAAACTCAAGAATATTATGCCTCAAAGCCAGGTGTTTGCTTGATACTCTTCAGCCAGTAAAAAAGAAATAACAGGACGAAAATGGAGTCATTCGCCCCCACGACAGCAAACCAAGGCTTAATTCCAAATTCTACCTCTCCCAGAAATATAAACTTTATTTTTTATTGATTTTATTTTTCAATTACAGTTTAGATTCAATATTATTTTGTGTTAGTTTTGGATGCACATCATAGTGGTTAGACAATCCCATGCTTTACAAAGCGCTCCCCTCCATATTTCCAGTACCCACCACCGTATATAGTTATTACAGTATTATTGACTATATTCCCTGTGCTGTACTTTACATCCCCATGGCTATTTTGTAACTACCAGTTTTACTTGTAATTTTACAATAATCCCTTCACCTTTTTCACCCAATTCCCCAACCCCACTCCCCTCCAGCGACTGTCAGTCTGTTCTCTATGAGTCTATTTCAATTTTGTTTGTTTTTATTCTTTAGATTCCACATATAAGTGAGGTCATATGAGACTTGTCTTTCTCTGACTGACTTCTTTCACTTACCATAATATCCTCTAGGTCCATTCATGCTGCTGCAAATGGAAAGGTTTCATTCTTTTTTATGGCCAAGCAATATTCCATAGTATATATCACAACTTTTTTATCCACTTGTCTGTTGATGGCCCCCTGGGTTGCTTCCGTATCTTGAATATTGTAAATAATGCTGTAATGAACATAGGGGTGCATATATTCTTTCAAATTAGTGTTTTGGGTTTCTTCAGATATAAACCCAGAAGTGGAATCACTGAGTCATAAGGCAGCTCTACGTTTAATTTTTTGAGGAACGTACATACTGTATTTCCCAGTGGCTGCACCAATCTGCATTCCCACCAACAGTGCCCAAGGGCTCCCTCAGAAATGTGACCTTTGAACAGTCAGTCAATCTGAAATTTTCTGGTTTTCCTGGTAAAACCCCTGTCAAGTTCCCTTCCCTCAAAAAGTTGATGACCTGGCCTGAAACAATACTTTTCTTTTACTAAGGATTCTTTGCCCCACTCTCCTGCCGTTAAAACCTTCCATTTTGCACAACTCCTCCGAGCACCTCTATTTACTAGATGGGATGCTTCCTCCCAGTTCATGAATCATTCAATAAAACCAACTAGATCTTTAAATTTCCTGGGTGGAATCTTGCTTTTTAACAATCCTAAAGAAATAAGCTTAGTTTGTCCAATGGCAATCGAAATCAACCCACTGAAAATAAATTTGGTTAGGCTGTAGACAAAAAAAGGGTGCTGTAATAAATCACAAGTTTCCAACCTGGGCAGGTAATGGTTGGTAGTCATGTCCCGCCGTGAACTTCTTTAGTGAAAGGTTTTTACGCCCGCCCTCGTCTGCCGTTCTTGTGCATCTAGATTAACTTGCCTTTGAATACCCCTGCAAGTCTTAACCACCCTCAGGAGAGCACGTAATCTTAACTAACCTGTGATTCAGTCCCCACCATGCTTTCTCCCACCTGCACGTAATCTTCCCTCCCTTCCCTCCTTAATTCCAAATTTATAAACTGCAAACTACTATGCTCAGGAGCAATTGAGATCTTCTTGCTCCCCCACATATGTCTTTAGTTTGGGCTCAAATAAACTTGCAAAAATTCTCTTCAGGTTTGGACGTTTCTTATGTTGACATGGTCAAAGTAAAACAAATGTGAACAGAGATAAAGTTCAGGAGGAGCACTGTATAATATGCCAGAAAGGGGATAAAAATGCTTTTGTAAGAAAAGTGTTTTTTAAGGAAAACACTTTTTTTAAAAGTGTTTTTGTAAGAAAAATTATTTTTTAAAATATATTTTACTGATTGTGCTATTTAGAGTTGTCCCAATTTTTTCTCCCTTTGCCCCCTCCACACAGCACCCCCCACGCCCTCAGACAGTCCCCACACCATTGTTCATGTCATGGGTCATGCGTGTAAGTTCTTTGGCTACTCCATTTCCTATGCTGTACTTTACATCCCCATGGCTATTCTGTAACTTCCTATTTGTACTTCTTAGTCCCCTCACCTCTTCACCCATTCCCCCACACCCACCTCCCATATGGCAACCATCAAAATGCTCTCTGTATCCATGGTTCTCTCTGTTCTTGTTTGCTTAGTTTGTTTGTTTTTAAGATTTTATTTATTTAATTTTAGAGAGAGGGAAGGGAGGGAGAAAGAGAGGGAGAGAAACATCAATGTGTGGTTGCCTCTCACGTGCCCCCTACTGGGGACCTGGCCTGCAACCCTGGTATGTGCCCCAACTGGGAATCGAACCAGTGACTCTTTAGTTCACAGGCCAGCACTCAGTCCACTGAGCCACACCAGCCAGGGCTGCTAAGTTTGTTTTTTAGATTCATTTGTTATGTATTTGTTGCCATTTTATTGTTCATAGTTTTGATCTTCTTCTTAAATAAGTCCGTTTAACATTTCATGTAGTAATGGTTCAGTGATGATGAACCCCTTTAGTTTTTCTTGTCTGGGAAGCTCTTTATCTGCCCTTTGATTCTAAATGATTGCTTTGCTGGGTAGAGCAAAATTGTGGCTGTAGATCCATGCTTTTCATGGCTTTTGAATATTTCTTGCCACTCCCTTCTAGCCTGCAAAATTTCCTTTGAGAAATCAGCTGACAGTCTTATGGGACTTCTACCAGGGGTGTTTTAGATGGCCCGTAAATATGTGGAAACCTGGCAAATGTTTCTTAAAAGAGAGAATGCTTAATGTTGCTATGGGTGCAGTACATTGCTGGGGAAAGAAAAGGGGATGTAAGCTGGTGGTGGTCTTTCGGAAAGGCAGCTTAGCAGAGCCTTTGAAATTTTTATGTCCAATAATTCTACTTAAGAGTCTATCCCAAGTAAATAATCAGATGTGGACTTACACATACAAGAATGAACATCACGTCATTATTTGCAGTGATAAAAGAAACCTGGAAACTGTCTAAATGTCTATCCATCGTTAGGAAAATGACTATTTGTGGTATACCCATACGATAGAGAGCTAAGTCATTAAGAGTGGGGATTTTTGTAGAACTCTTAATGACCTGGAAAAAAAAAAAGCTCAGATGGGGTAAAAACAGAAAACAAAGTTTTATATACGTAGAAGATTAGTACATAGAAGAATTAGCAGAGGAACGATTAGGGTTGTAAATATAGTAATCAGTCTAACTTATCTTCAGCTTTCTTAGAACTCAGCACTGAGTGGTTTTTGAGATGGAGTCCCAGAGCATCTCTAAGAAGCAGTTTTCTCTTCTCACAGGTAGCATCACAGTCCTAGTCAAGCAACCATGGTTTGGGCTTAAAGATGGTCTTGTGGAGGGAGAAAGACACATAATTGTGCTCTAGTTGCATTGCATTTCCATCCATCTGGGTCTGTCTGTTCTGATCAGTACAGAGATAGACACACTACTATTCTAACATTGCTCTAGAAAATGTTCTCTGTCTTTAAACTTCCAAGCTTAGGTGGTAAATCAGAAATAGAAAGCTGACCCTATTTATCTGCATATCACAGCAATGAGTTCTTCTAGTTGCTTTTTAAAATAGTTAAACTCTAACCTGTGCATTTCCTGTTGCTTCTCTGGTGAGCTAATAGTAAATTACATTTGCATACACACATCCTTGATGTTTCTTGGGTTTTAATCTCTCCTAGATTTCCATCTACAGAAGACTGGTATCGGTGGGAATTGACTTAAAAAGAAATCAGATGACTTTTTATGAGATCTCTATCTTGTACAAGAGCACAGGAGTACTTACAGGAAGGAAGTGTTTATGTAGGAAGGTGGTTGGCAAGGTGTGAGACCACAGGGAAATGTGGGTTTTGTTTTGGTCCTATTATTTGTTGTCTTATGTCTCTGCTTTTTAAGATTGTAGAAGCAGCTAGACCCCTCTAACAATTGGTGAGACATTTAAGCATGTACAACTAAATGCTTATCCAATTTTATTAACATAGGAAAATTTCAGTAGAAGCATTGTTTGCTAATATAAAACTAAGTATCAGTAACAGTTTCTTTCCATGGAGGTGGTCCCAGTACTGGGACGGAGCTGTTTGCACGGCACGTCACAGTACTTCACTCGCTGGATCTGTTATTTCACTTTCTCCTGTTGAGTCAGAAAAGCCCTGTTTCTGAGGAACAAAATCCCTCAGATTTGTTAAGGAAATGTTTCATAAAAGATTCCGTAACTCGAGTCTTTAACTGATTTGGCCCTGGGGTCTGACTTCAAAACCCTGCAATACCACACCATGGCTTTTGATGCCAGATTCCCAGCTTTCTGTTCATGTCCTGCACAATCCAGCTTTGTTCATTCTGGTGGCTGGTCTGGGTCTCTCCCCTCCCTTGTTTGTGGCTGATCACTGAGCTTTTGATAAAGGCCATGGACTGACTGTATTTTCACTGTGTGCCCACTACGACAAGCATGACTAGTTTTTATTCTGCTTGTCCGACATGGGTATGGTTGAAAATTGTGTCTGTGCAAGTTAAAAAATGAAAAGATGTTATGTTTACAAACAGCATTAGATGTAAAGTGTTAAACTTTTTGCCCCTCAGAAGGCTCAGTAATATCCACACAACTAGGCTTTGGTGAACAGCTTAGCCAATGCCACAAAGTGAGCCAGGATCAGAGTTTAAGTTCTGGACTCAGTGTGGTGTTCTGGTCACTAGAATGTGCCCCATCAGCATTTGAAAAAATAAAGGTCATCAGTTGGGAAGGAGAAATGCGTTTGGACAGGTTCTTTTGAAAATTATCTCTGTGCACACATACCCACCTCAATGTCATGTGCTTTGGGGTAGGGCACTTTGGCAGAGTTATGGTGTTAGAAATTAACTCTAAGCGTATGAGTTTATTTGAGTTCTGTGATTACCTGGGCAGCACTTATATCACTGATGCTGATTTGCTGCTTATTGAACTGGCTGACTAGTGCTCCTGTCTTCTCCTAAACACCTGCAGGAGCGACCGAGGGAGGAGTTAAGTCACCTTCATTGAATTGTACACTTGAAACCTATACAGTCTTACTAACTGTTGTCTCCCCAATAAATTTAATTTTAAAAAAGAAAAAATAATAAAAGAACCAATGACCCAAAGGCTTGAAGGCACAGTAAGAATTTGAGTTTTACCCTATTGTCAAGGGTTGCCATGAGAAGGTTATAACTGGGGGGAAAGCAATAATGTCATCAAGAGGCATATTGCCTTCAGTTAAGATTCAGAATAAATATTTTGCTCAAAAAAAGTCACTTTCTAGGCTCGTTTTTAATAGTACTGTCTTATTCACAGTATCTCTTTGTTTTCAGAGTAAGCCCCAGTCTCCAAAGAGAATTACTTCCTTTCCCATCAACAGTGGCTCCAAAGAAAATGGGATCCATGAGGAGCCAGACCAGGAGCCACAGGATCTCTTTGCAGGCGAGTATGGACTCAGCACTTGTACTAGGAACCTTCTAAATTACTGAGTTAAAGTAACTGCCCTGCACCTCCCCCCCAAAATGCACGTGGACACATTGGAAGCGTAACTATAGGGTTGTGGAGGATTCCAGACATGTCATATGCAGTCCCTGCCATTAAGATTAACACAGGTTTAGGGAGTAAGACATAAATGTACAGTTACTTAAGAACATGAGTTAGACAGACTATTAAACAGCAATGTGAATGCGGCCAGAGCGATGGTGTAAATGCGGCCAGAGCGATGGTAGAAATGCTGAGTCATGGGAGCTCACAGAGGCCTCAGATCAGACTAAAGCAGTGTCTTTAGACTTTTATGACCCAGACTCAGAGTGAGAAATACATTCTGTGTCATCATCCAAAATATATCCATACTTCTATAAAACTGAAGCAAGTTTTATTAAATGACTTGCCCTTATTACTTTCAATACAGTCTGAAGTCTTTTTATTGTTTCTCAACCCAGTGAACTGATTTCACAGTTCACTAAATAAGCTACAGTCTACACTTCGTAAAACACTGGTATAGAACAGACTGTCTTTGTTTTTCTTTCTTTTTAAAAAAAATTTTTTTAAATTTACTTATTGATTTTTAGAGAGGAAAGGAGAGAGAAACATCGATCTGTTGTTCCACTTATTTATGCATTCTTTGGTTGATTCTTGTACATGACCTGAGTGGGGATCGAACCTGCAACCTTGGCATATCAGGACAAAGTTCTAACCAACTGAGGTACCCAGCCAGGGCTGGAGGTTTCTTAATCTTGATGCTATTAACATTTTGGGCCCCATAATTATTTGCTGAGAGGGATTTCCCTGTTCAACAGGGGGTAATTTTCCCCTCCCTCCCCCAAAATATTTGACAATAGTAGGAGACATTTTTGGTAATCATACCTGAGAGTGCTACCAGTATCTGGTGGGTAGAGACCATGAATGCTGCTGAACCTCTACAATACACAGGACAGACCCTCACAATAAAGAATTATCCAGCTCAAAATGTTTGTAGTGTCCACATTGAGAAATTCTGGTCTAGAGTGACCTTGGAAGATTCTCTGGAAGAAGAATTTATGTAGGAAGAATGAAGAAAGAGTGCAAATGGTTGGGAGGAAGTTCAAGATGCATTCGAGGGACAGTCAGTAAACCTGGTGGACCAACGCTGGGGTTTTCTTAGAGAAGCTATGGAAGATAGGGCTGGCAATGTAGTTTAGGAGGATTTTATTTATTTATTTTTTGGTTTAACAGTTGCCAAATTTTATTTTTTTTTTATTTTAAAAAATATTTTAATTGAATTTATTGGGGTGACATCAGTTATTTATTATATAGGTTTCAGGTGTTCAGTCCTATAATACATCATCTGTAATACATCATCTGTATGTTGTATTGTGTGTTCACCACCCCAAGTCAAGTCTCCTAGTTTTAGGAGTATTTTAGATGTCAGTAATAATTAGGTTAAATTTTCATCCTAGTGCCAATTAAGAGCCATTGGCAGTTTTGAATTCGAAAAGTGATATGGGCAATGTAATGTTTTAGGAAGAGTGACTTAGTGGATTATTATATAAAATGGATTGCAGTGGAAAAAGACTAGAGACTTCAGGAGGCATTCACAAATTAGTTTGAGAATGAAATGACAAATCCAAAATAAGGTGATGGAAGTAGGACGGCAAAGGAGAAGACTTTTCAAAAGAGAAATCAACAAATTCATGTGTTAGTGATTAGATATAATGGGTGTCCAAAAATCAGGATTGAAGACAGTGTTAAAGGTTTCAAGTCCAAGGATTGAGAAGAAAATGGTATTTTTTGAGAATGACATTCTAAAGAAGAAACTGGCTTTGAGGGGAAGTGAGTTTGGGTTTTAGATATTTTAAACCTGAAATGCAAACGGAAATGCGCAGGAGGAGGTGATTTGAACTGTGATACTCTCCCTGGGGTAAGAGGAAAGAACTGGAGGTAAGGGAATCTTTGTAGAGGTTGAAGCTGCCATGGGAATGAGACTCTTAAAGGAGCGAAGGGTGAGGGAAGGGAGAGATGAGAGGGTAGAAAGTAAGATTCTGGGAAGACTCATCAGAATTCGGCTAGGAAATTTAAAAAACATGAAAGGGAAGAAGTTAGGAGGAGATCTGTAAAAATTTAAAATATTTTCCAATTCTTTTAATCTGTGAAACTTTAAAGTGTACACTAATCATTTTGAGTGATTTTTTTTTTTTAATAAAGTTTCTGGAGGAGAAATGCAAAATAATAAATTATCTTAACCATGGCAGGTTGGAAAGAAGGTTTCTGTACCTTTGGGACCTTAACATTTATATGGTCTTTCCTTATAAGAAGACCTGAAATCTTAGTGTAACTGAATTACCTCCATGGTTGTGTATTATGTACATGAACATATAGAAAACCTTTTTTAGGGACTTTTTAAAAAATCCTCACCTGAGGATATGTTCACTGATTTTAGAGAGAAAGGAAGGAAGAGAGGGAAAGAGAAACATTGATGTGAGAGAGAAACATTGATGTGAGAGAGAAACATTGATTGGTTGCTTCCTATACACACCCAGACTGGGGAATTAAACCTGCAACCTGGGCATGTGCTCTGACTGGGGATCAGACCCGCAACCTTTCGGTGTACGGGAGTGTTCCACCCAACTAAGCCACCTGGCTAGGGCTATTAGGGGCAATATTTATTACTAATGAGGATTTTGATTTACATCATTCCCCTGCTACTTTTATAAGCAGTCAATATCTGCCTCACTACTAAGGATCATAAAATATCTACAGAAAGGAATGCTTACAGTGAGACATTTAGTTTGAGTAACTCCTCAGATGTTTTAGAATAGATATTGACTAGAAATTTAAGTGTTCTGATCATATTTTCCACATGATTAGGTTAATGATGATCAGAGTCTCTGTGGTGGAGCCCAAAGGCTTTTCCATCACTCTTAAAAAGAGTACAGAGAGAAAAGCATTTTTAGTGTAAGTTTTAACATCTTTGTCACATGAGTTTCAGTAGAAAATCCACAGCTCTTTAAAAGGTTCTTAGTAACACTCTAATAAATTTAAATTTAAAGCCAAGGGTTTTAAATAGAAGCCTCTCCTGTTTCATTTCCAAACATGTTTGTTAACTTAATTATTTATGTGGGGCCTGCATAATATGAATATCTTAAACATACTTCAGCTGATTGCTTGTTTCAAAGAACCCTACCACCTGGAGATGTTCGTTATGTGTACTTTTTTGTCTTGTACTCCCACACCAGGCATCAGGTTATATTGCCAGCTCCCTTTTTTTCCTGATAGGGACTGGATTCCAACAGTGTGACAACCTTGTTTGTAGACATGATTCACATTTAATGATTAGAACACTGATCTAGGATTTGGTTACACCTTATAGACCCCCAACTCTGGTTTCATTTTGGCTCCAAATGAAAGTCTAGGAAAGAAAAAGAAACCACTTTCTTTGAATTCCCTAAGGGCTAAAATTGAATACCTGCTGATCAAGCCAAACCCAAATGGATACTATGGGGGTTTTTTAATTATTAAAAAGAAGAAAAATATATACCCTGTCTGGTGTGACTCAGGGGATTGAGTGCTGGCCTGTGAACCAAGGGGTCGCCCGTTCCATTCCCAGTCTAGGAATGTGCCTGGGTTGCTGGCCAGTTCCCCAGTTGGGGTCGTGCAAGAGGTAGCCAGTGGATGTTTCTGTCCCTCTCTTTCTCCCTTTCTCCCCCTCTCTCTAAAATAAGTAAAATCTTTAAAAAAAAAAAAAAAGGAAGGAAGAAAAGCAAACCTGAGCTGTTTGGGTTTTGAACTTCTAGCTCCATTGCTCTGAGATGAAAGTGCATTTTTTTATTTGCCTAAAAAATGTTAATGCCTAAAAATGGTGTATAATGCTCTTTTAAAAGTACCCTCTCTAGATCACTTAGAGAATGAGTTGTTCTGCTCAACTGAGATCAACAAAGGCAGCTCTTAAGCACTATTTTTTTTTTTTAAGAGAAAGAGATAGAGAAAGAAACAGAGAACCATTGATGACATTCATTGGCTGCTTCTTGTATGTGCCCTGACCAGGGATCAAACCAGCAACCTTGGCATATCAGGATGATGCTCTGACAAACTGAGCTAACTGGCCAGGGCTCTTAAGCACTATTAATTAAAACTATTTTGATTAGAAAGATTTTACATTTTTAAAAAGATTTTATTTATTTATTTTTAGAGAGAGGGAAAAGGAGGGAGAAAGAGAGAGAGAGAGAGAAACAAGGATGTACAAGAGCAGCATCAATCAGTTGCTTCTCACACACCCCCAATTGGGCACCTGGCCTGCAACCTAGGCATGTACCCTGACTGGGAATTGAACCAGCAACCTTTTGGTTTGCAGGCCAGCACTCAATCCACTGAGCCACACCAGCCAGGGCTAATTAACACATATCTTTTTATCCTTCTTGGACCACATGTATTAAACATAACAGTCTTTGCAAGATGATCTAAAACTATAATTGTGACCAGTTCTTAAACCGTGCTAAAGCAACAGTGCCATCCTCAGGTGTGGCAAACAGTGCCTTTTCACAAGTGTTACTGTGTTTGTATCTTAGGTCCATGTTTTTTAGTTTACAGTTTTCCTTACTCTTCCTTTAATGTCATTTTTTACTGTCAGTATACTTTACTTTTCTATCATATTGGCTTATAAAGCAGATAATCAACCTTGTTCTTTTTTTTACAACAATTATAACAAGAATAAATAGGATTCATGTAAGTTTTTAAAGGAATACTTCTAAGACAAAATAAATTGGCACATTTACTTTGGCTATGAAGTCTTTTTGGTTGATAGCTGGCTCTTGCCTAAATTCTAGGTAGAGGAGGGTAGCTGAACAGTTTGTGTTAGAAGTGAGAGATGTTACTCTGCTAAGCTTCCCTTAACATCTTTCCCCTTTATCCATGTAAAAATTTCTTGATTCTTGTCCCCTTTGTTTGAGAACCTCTGGGTACTGAGTAGTTGCTATCGTTCTTGTCACAGCCTATGGAACTGAAATTTAGCCATGAAAGACCCATTATTGACCTTCGTTATAAAATATTAACTATTTTTAGATGCCACAGTGGAGCTATCACTGGACAGTACACAGAATAATCAGAAGAAGGTGCCAGCCAAAACACTTATATCTCTTCCTCCCCAGGAAGCCACAAATTCTTCTAAGCCTCAACAAAGCTATGAGGAGGTGAGAATCTGTGCTATTGGTCTTATGTTTTTAGATTTTTAGGACTGTGCTGCCAGTCTGAAGTTCAGCTGTGTATGAGCTTTGAGTAAATATTTGTGACTTTTGAGGAAGACATTTACGGTTAATTGATAGCCAGAGTCAGATAAAGCACTCCTTCCTGGGCTGAATAGCTATTACTCAGATGATAACACAGGCTTTCAGTGGTCACTCATGTTATTTGGTGTCTGAAGCTCTCATATTCAAGAGTATAGTTCCTTCATTCCCTCCTTAGCCTGACAGAGACAAATTTTCTAAAATCTAATAATTATTCATTATGATCAAAATGAGGTTTTAAGATACTAAATGTAATAAAGACCCTTGAGCAGTCGCCAACTTCAAATTGTGAAATTTGGTTCATTAGGATTGTTGGGAATAGACAGCTGAACACTGAAACATAGAAGGATGTATCTTTTTTTGGTAATCCTCACCCAAGGATATGTTTACTGATTTTTGAGAGCAAGACTGAAAGCGAGAGAGAGAGAGAGAGAGAGAGAGAGAGAGAGAGAGAGAAAGAGAGAAAGAGAGAAAGAGAGAAAGAGAGAGAAACAGAAAAGATGTGAGAAAGAAACATCAAGTGGTTGCCTCCCAACCGGGGCTCAAACCCACACCCTTCGGTATGTACCCTGACCAGAAATCAAACCCACAGCCTTTTGGTGTGTGGAAGGATGCTCCAATTAATTGAACCACCCAGCCAGGGCAGGCTATATCTTGATGTTATATTGGTATAGGATTAATACAGGGTAAAATTAGTAACCTTTTTTATATCTACTCTCATGATTGTTTCCTCTTTAAAAGCTAGAGGAAGAAGAACAAGAAGACCAATTTGATTTGACAGTTGGTATAACTGATCCTGAGAAGATAGGTAAGTTACTTGGGACTCCTTGTGATGTTAGGATATGGCTGTGGAAACATCGTTAGCTAATTCCTAGATGGCTATCTCCAGAGCTGAGCTAGCCATTGTAAGGTGTTTCATCCTGATCTTTCCCGTAAGATTATTCTGCTTGCTATGCCTTTAAGGGCAGAAATAGCAGTTAGCCGGTACTATATTTAGGCTTTTCTTGGCTTTAGGCAGAAAAATCAGACATCAAATACTGTTAGAATCCCTTTTTCAAAATCCAAACATTGCCTTCTCCCACAGAGTTGATGAGACCTTCTTATTCCCTTTTCAGATCATAAATTCCATTTCTTTCTTTTTCTTTTTTTCTTTTCTTTTCTTTTTAGAGAAAGGGAAAGGGAGTGAGAAAGAGAGGGGAGAGAGGGAGTGGTTGCCTCTTGCATGCCCCCAACTGGAGACCCGGCCCACAACCTAGGCATGTGCCCTGACTGGGAATCGAATGGGTGACCCTTTGGTTAGCAGGCTGGCACTCAATCCACTGAGCCACACCAGCCAGGGCCATTTCAGTACCCTAAAAACACATGCTCTATAATTTGAGGATACTGAATTTATTTTTTCCTCAAGAGGTTTGGATTTTTTTTTTTTAAGATTTTATTTATTTTATTTTTAGACAGAGGGGAGAAAGAGAGGGAGAGAAGCGTCAATGTGTGGCCTTTCTTGCGCCCCCTATTGGGACCTGGCCCACAACCCAGGCATGTGCCCTGACTGTTCAATCAAACCAGCAACCCTTTGGTTCACAGGCCAACACTCAATCCGCTGAGCTATACCAGCCAGGGATGGAATTCTTATTACATATCATTTATCATGTACTCTTGATATACTAATGAAGTGAGGAGGTCTACATCTCTCTTTCTTAGGGGAAGACTAAAAGATCCAGGTTGAATCTTGGTCAAATTAAAATTAGATTTTCAAAAAACACAATGCTGAGCTTTGGCCAGAACTTGGATTTTTAGGATAGCCTTCCCATGTCCCCGCCTGTGAAAGCTATTAGTGAGCAGAGAGCAACAGGCTTCAGCATTCCTTGTTCAGGTACGTCCCTGACAAAAGATGCTATACAGTGCCTTGTCCCCTTACACAGGAGTGGTGTTTACATAGTTAAAAGAAAAAATGTAATTTACAACCTTTTGTCGGTTCTGAACTTGGAATTTATAAAGTCTAATTAGACTTTATGCCAAAATAGTTTGATGTGAAAATGTTGAATTTTTCTTTTCCTAGAGTGTTGCTCTGGTACAATGTTTATGGGTATCTTACACAATTCCCTCACCCAATAGAGAAAACTGAGGACCAATAGGGAAATGTAACTTTCCTGTCAGGTATAACGTGGTCCATGCTAAAGCCTGGACCAGAACTTTTTCTTTTTTTTTTCTGTTTCTTTTATTCTTTTGGACCGGAACTTTGGATTACATGTTTAGAATTCTCTCTTGCCTGTCTAATGTTTATGAATATTCTATAAGCACATTGATTTTAAGCTAGTTATTAGCTGCTTGAAATCCTTGGCAGAATAAGATAAATTATAAGTAAAAAATTGTTTTCGTGTTTAAAAGTCATGATATTTGAACCAGGAGAGGATGGGAGTGTATCAGTTTCCTAGAGCTTATCATACAGATCAGATTTTTTAAATACAAATCACTTTTTATGATAAGCCTTCATCCCCTTAACCGTAGTCTAGATTATTAGTATATTGATGCTAAGAAACTAGCTGCTTAAAGCATTTTCATATCCAAGGCCTGATCTTTTTTCTTTTAAGATTGTATTTATTTATTTTTAGAGAGAGGGGAAGGGAGGGAGAAAGAGAGGCAGAGAAACATCAGTGTGCGGTTGGCTCTTGTGTGTTCCCTACTGGGACCCGGCTTGCAACCCAGGCGTGTGCCCTAGACTGGGAATCAAACCAGCGACCCTTTGGTTCACAGGCCAGCACTCAATCCACTGAGCCACACTAGCCAAGGCCCAAGACCTGATCTTAATCAAACACCTTCTATTTGTGTGGACTGTTTATTCCATGTTCTTCTCATTCCCGCACACATTTAAATAAATTAGAATCCTACTTCTTCCAGGACATGCTTTTTAGAGTCTTGGTAATTTGCATATGCTGTCTTTAATTTTGTGAAATGATTTAGGAAATTAATGAAAATTTAAAACTGCTGTATTTCTATATCTTCTGAGCTCTCTGTGTACATGAACGTATTTCTTTTCTCACACGTTTCCTCAGTGAGAGAGCTGATATGCAGGCAAAGTGTCTGAAGATCCTGCTTTGCTACCGCATTTTATGTGTATACGCACTTAGACTTTCCTTCATCGAAGGCACTGGGTTATGGGATTGACCTTTGGGATATTTGACTACAACCATTCAACTGTGAATGAAATTTTGGATACTTTTTCTATAAAGTAAATCTAGATATCTTTTTTCCTTTTATCAGTGTTGAGCATCCTTAGTGGTATTAGGCAATGCCATATGCATGGTTGGGAAGAGAACTAATAGCAATAATCAGTGTAAAGTAATCTCTAAAGCTTAGTATATAATTTCCATTTTATATATACTCTTGGTACGGGCTGGAGAGGTAGAGAAAGCAAACCCCCTATTCCCGTAGAATCCCCAACGTCTTTGTGTGCTTTCCCAGCCATCTTACTGAAACCAGCTGCAGTCTGTGACCCTGCTGACCCAGTGCTGCACCTTCTTCGCTGGGCCCTTACCATACCACCAGTTCAGGAGCACGTAGTAATTGTTGACCTGGGTTTGCCATTTGGTGTGGGGAAGAATTGAGAGGTAGGGAGGAAAGGAACAAAATCAACCCCAGACACCAGAGTCCAGCAGTGGCGCAGCATCCGTGTACAGTCCGGTGTATGTCTTTTCCGTGCTCAGGGTCAGTGGTGCCTTTACGCCGCTAAATGGCCTAGGTCAGGACACTAATACAGAGAACAGTTGTTTGAATCCCAAATTTAACAATCAAAAGCTGTTTCAGAAAAGCAGTTACTCCAGGAAAGGGAGATTTGTGTGACATCAGGCGGCCAGAGTCTCTTCCGGCCAGGGTGAACCCTTTGCTCGGGGTGAACATGGTAGATGAGAGAGGTCAATGTCCCCCAGCACCAATGGAGGGGGCCCTGACCAGTATTTCTGAAAGAGCAAACCAAGCCCCGAGCTAGCTTAGGGTAGAACTACTTGTTTCCTTTTACATCAGATGCTTCCCTCTCCTCCTCCTGCTTTATACAGCAAGAGAATTGTTTGGTTTTAGACAGATGTGTGCAACCAGCCCAAATACTGGCATGGTAACAACCGATGGATTGTCAGGGCCCAGTGCTGCTTTGTGGAGGGCATAAATGGAGCCTGGCTTTGGACAGGGGGCTGACTCTTGTCTAACTCAAACTGGGCCCCGGCCAGCATCCACGGGGCATGAAATACATGGATGCCCTGAAGCAAAGTAGGAACTGAATTTAGGATGGTACATAAAGCTTGGAGATGAAACAAATATCCGTTCTTACACAGGGCTTCTGTGGCTTATGATTTGTGGTTAAATGCTAACAAGATTAGCACTGCTTTGGTTTATAGAATAATCCTCTCCGCTTTCTTGCTCTCCCACAGGGGACGGTATGAATGCCTATGTAGCCTACAAAGTTACAACACAGGTGAGTCCCGGTGCCCCTGCTTATGACCACCTTAATGGACTTGGGTGCTTATACCAAGAAGGTCATCATTCAGATTATTTCTGGGTATTTCTTTAGTTTCTTTGCCAACATCTTCCTTCAAGTTTACTCAAGATGGAGCAAGCCTGCATCCCCTTGGTAATCTCATCTGAACCTTTCCACTTTTCTTCCAGAGAGCTAACACTTCAGTGTGAAACTTTGTAAGTTTTATTAAGACGTGCAGTGAGTGTATCTGATATAGTCTTGTCCCTCTTAGGAACTATGTGGCTTAGAGCTAGTTTGGTGGATTGCCCCAAACTATATGCTACCTGTTTAAAAACTGTCAGTTCCGAGGTTTCCTATATAGAGCTTCTGTTATTACTTTCCCTAACCTTTTGCCCCTCAGGTCTGGTCTTCCTTTTTTACATAACATCGATGCATACAAAACTTACACAGTGTTGTATGCAGGTTATGGAACATAAAAAATGAAGCCCCGAACCTACCGCCATTCTTAAGATGAGTACCGCTGAATCCGCCTGCCTGTTTCCCCGTCATATTCCCCACCTCCCACCTTAGAGGTGACTGCTCTCCTGAGTTGTCTCCTTTATTGAAAAAAAGTCTTCATATATGTATCTCTAAACAATATAATGTTTTGCTTTGTTCTTGAATTTCATAAAAATGTTATCATGCTGAAAATAGTGCTCTCTTTACTAGCATTATTTCTCAGACCAATCCATGTTGTGTGTAGCTATAGTTAGTCCCTCGTGTGATTATAGCATAATATATTTATCTGTCTTCATGTTGTGAATATTTGGCATGTTTCCAGTTTTTATAGTTATAAATTATGAGCATTCTTGCACATGTCTCCTAATGTACACGTAGAAGAGTTTCTCTAGGGTATAAAACCAGGAGTAGTTCCCGTGGGTCATGCAAATGTTGAAGAAAAGGATTACAGACTTTTAAAAAAGTCTTTGCACCAATTTATACTCCCATTAGCAGTATGTAGAAGTCCCCATTGATACATTTTCTTGCCAGTCATTGGCAAGGCCTACCTCCTTAAATTTTGCATATTTGGTGAGTATAAATGATCTCTCATTATGATGTAGGCCTAGTCTTTTTTACTTGAAGTCTCTTTTATGTTGTCTCTCTAGTACTTGTCTCTCTGCTGCCTCTATTTTTTTTTAAGATTTTATTTATTTATTTGTAGAGAGGAAAGGAAGGGAGAGAAACATCAGTGTGCGGGAGAAACATTGATCGCATACCCCCAGCTGGGGACTGGCCTGCATCCCAGGCATGTGCCCTGACTGGGAATCGAACCAGCGACCTCTTTTTTTCACAGGCCAGCGCTCAGCCATTGAGCCACATGAGCCAGGGGTCTCTGCCTCCTCCAAGTTCTAGATCCTGTGACACTTAGGGGTTAAAGTGTCTGCAGTATAGACACTTCATCTGATCCTCCCCCTTCAGAGCGCTGTTTAGTCTGTCTTGTCTTTAGTTTGGCTGCTTTAATTCTAGCAGCTGATACCCTTAATAAGTCAGTGCAGGATGAATGGGTTATAGGTGACCGTAGACTTCTAGCTTTATACTAGACTTCAACATGTTGCCTTAGAGCAAAGGTTCTTAACCTACGAATGAAAATTTAATTAGTTGCCTTTTGTAATCCTATATATTTTATGTATTTAAAATCATTGTTCTACCCTGGCTAGTGTGGCTCAGTGGATTGAATGCCAGCCTGCAAAACGGAAAGTTACCATTCGATTCCCAGTCAGGACACACACCTGGGTTGCAGGCCAGGTCCCCAGTTGGGGGTGTGTGAGAGGCAACTGATTGATGTATCTCTCACTCATCGATGTTTCTCTCCCTCTCTTCCTCACCCCCTTCCCTCTCTTTAAAAATAAATAAATAAAATCTTAAAATCATTGTTCTGAGAAGAGCTCCGTAGACTCTGGACAGCCAGAGGGGGAACTATAGCTCAAAAAAGTTTTAGAATCTCAACCGTGGAGAAAGTTATTTACCTGGTGGCTAAGATAGGGATCTGGGAAATAAACTCCTTTGGTATCAGCTGGATGACTTTCAAGATACTCCTCCATCCTTTATTTAGAATTAAATTTCCTTCTGTCTTTTTTTGTCCCCAAGACGAGCTTACCAATGTTCAGAAGTAGACAGTTTGCAGTGAAACGAAGATTTAGTGACTTTCTGGGTCTTTATGAGAAGCTTTCAGAGAAACACTCTCAGAACGGCTTCATTGTCCCTCCTCCACCTGAGAAGAGCCTAATAGGTAAGCCTTTTATTTTGCTTGGAGTTTTTTCTTTGCATTCTTCTGCAGTGTACTTTCTACTTAGTATATGAAACTTTTTTAAAAACTTGATTAGGTTTTATTGTAAGCATTTCTATTTCCTTTTTATTTTTTATTTTTTTTACTGAATCTTTATTGTATTTTTTTCATAAAACTTTCATATAACAATGTAGAGTCTTGTGGTTGGAAAAGAAATATTTCCAGTGTTTACCTGTAAGTCTCATGAGGTCCAGAGAAATAGCAAGTTTGACATGTTCTCTTTCCTTGGGTACGATAGAAGATTCTAGTGTTTACTTCCATAGAGGTGTGTGTGTGTTTGTATTGGTATCTAGGATACTTAAATTGTTGCTGTTCCTTCCAAATTGAAATGCCAATTAGATGGGGATTGGGATTCAAGGGTAGGGAAGGGAGGAACATTCTCATTACCCTTAGTTGATATTTGATCTATACCCAGAGTCCCACAGCTCCCTTCTAGAAAACATAGACTCTGCTAGTCCCAGCATTTAGAACCTTCAGCACTTCAAGACTAATTAAACAAATGACTGTCATATAAAGAACCTTCCGTTAAACCCTGCTCATGACATAGGAATGGCCTTTGATTCTGTTTGGTAGTGCTGTTCTCATGGCCTTTCCTCCTGTGGGCTTTTTTTTTTTTTACAGGCTTATTCTTTTCATGATGATTATTGGTTATTTTTGCGTTTTAAATTCCATTCCAGGAATGACAAAAGTAAAAGTTGGGAAGGAAGATTCCTCTTCTGCAGAATTTCTTGAAAAACGGAGGGCTGCTCTAGAAAGGTATGTGCCCTGCAAGCATATCACTAAATAACATGGGAACCAGTGAGAAGCTGGAGCCTTAGACTCAATGGTGAGATGTTCACTGGAGTTAGTGGAGGTGAGCAGCTTGGGTGAATTAAAGATTCACGCCTTCATGTTACGTCTAACTTTCCCTAAGTCTTCTACCTGCCGGCTTAGGAACAGACTGTCTTCTTTCTTGCCCCGTCCCGAGTAGGCAGGCAGGCAGTCATGCTCTCCTGTGACAGTCAGATACGCATAACTCTGAGGCCTCTTTCTGACCAGGCATTTTTCTTCTGTTTTTAGAAATGTGAAGAACATGAACTCGCATGTGCTTACAAGCAGAGTCATACTTAAGTGCCTTATTTGGGGACATTTTAAATTAATGAAAGACATTGTAACTCTGCCAGCACTGTATGACACCCAAACCCATGAGGTCACCCTGACTAACCAGCAAACTACTTAACCCACAGGTACCTGCAGAGGGTTGTGAGTCATCCCACCATGTTACAGGACCCTGATGTCCGGGAGTTCCTGGAAAAAGAAGAGGTAAGTTTTGTACAAACTGAATTTCATAATTTCTAGCTGTCCCTAGTAAAATGAAACTAGTTCATTCAACAAATACTTAAACACCATATAGGCTAGTACCAGAGTATATTTTAGTTTGTAAATCCCTAAGAGTGACAAGTATTTTTCAGCTTTTGAAAGAAAAGAAGCTCTGCCTGTTGGCAAAGGCATCTGGCTGTAGAGGTCACACTGCAGCCTAGTTGTAGATCTTACTGGATCAACACAGTGATCTGTTTGGCAAGGCCTTGGCATGTTTTTCATAGGTTACTACTTAGCTCAAATTGAATACATGTTTTTGTGTGAGGAGCTAAAGGGCATTGGTTCAGAACCAGTTACCTCAAACCACAGACATGCCATGTAGCAAAAGCATTGATTAAGTAGACAGTCTTCATAGTCTACATGTAGGCTCTTCATGATCGTGAAAAATTAGAGGTAGCCCAGTTACTAACAATTGAAGAATTAAGTAAAACATACCACAACAAATGCTTTATTCTCATCATAAACAGGAAGTATACAGAAATATTTATAATGTATACAGAAATATTTATAAATATTTGCTAGAAGCACATGTTAAAAGAATTATAAGAAGTGAAACATGAAACAGTATGAAAATACAGCTATAGAAACATCAGTCTTTAAGGATCAAAAGAAACGCTGGAATAAAGCAATGTTGTGTCTTATAGAGGAGAAGAAAACTAGAAGGAAATGAAAAGGTGGGACTATCATTTTATATTTTTCATTTTATTTTTATTTTTTATTTTTCCTTTAGTTTACAAATAGTGTATAATATTCTAGTAAAGAGAATTCTACTATGTATATGGGTTTTTCCCCCCCAAAATGGAACTTTTTAATTAAAAATTCTGTCTAATGCTTTAAATCTTTTCATTCCTCTCCTGGGATTCCTAAATCCATTCTTCCACATCACCCACTTATCCCCCACTTTGTACCCCTAGGACAGCAGCACTATGGACGCTTCAGGCTGGGTCATTCTTTGTTGTGGAGGGCTGTCCTGTGCTTCCCTGACTCCATCCACTGGAAACCAGTAGCAGCCTCTTCCCAGTTTTAACAACCAAAATTATCTCCAGACATAACCAGACGTCCCCTGGGGGGCAAAATGGCACCAAATTGAAAATGACCTCCCCGAGAGTCCTCAGCACAAAGGCTGCCTTTCCAGCCCAGTGTGCTAGACACAGAGGTTCATCAGCATCCCTTCCATGCCTTAGGAACGTCGTGAAAGACTAGACTAGTGAAGTTGTCTCTAAGTATTTGGCATGTTTGGCTTCATTAGATCATCACTGAAAGTGGCCTCAGTCTGAATAAATAATGTTCTGTCCTTGGATCTTTTATCACGGGGAAATCCAACTGGAATCCCAGTATAACATCAAAGTCTTTCAACACCTTAAGTCCAAGGAAACTTTTGCCTTTTAACAAAAGCATACTTGCTATTTAAGTGCTTCATGCCAAGGTGGGCAGACAGCCTCAATGTGAGGTCACATGGCCGCATAACATTCACTCTACTTCCTGCACACAGTATCAAAAGCAGCAAGTTTTGATAATTCTGTTTTGCCACGGTCCTTAGGTTTGCCTTTCTGTACATGCTGGTGATGGATTTGTCTGCCATTGAAAACAGAAACCTGTAGTTGAAATAATTTGTTTGACAAGTTTTGGGCATGCCGTCTGATGGCTACTAATTCTTCTGAACCTGAAATAGGAGCAGCAGATAACTTGCCATCCCCGCCTTCTTGGTTTTGTAGCTGCCACGTGCTGTGGGCACCCAGACATTGAGTGGCGCTGGTCTCCTCAAGATGTTCAACAAAGCCACAGACGCGGTCAGCAAAATGACCATCAAGATGAATGAGTCAGACATTGTGAGTAGCCCTGTGCACCTTAGCTTCCCCTGCTCCCCTCAGGCTTGTGGGTCAGAAACCCTGAGGAGTCCTGAAATTTCTGAAAGTGGAGACTTTCTTTTTAAGATAATTCAGCCTCCTTCTTAAAAAACTGCTAAGGGAAGACTGTGCTGTCTGCCTGTGTGAGTAGCCTCCATTAAAGCTCTGGGCTTGTGTGTTTCAGTGGTTTGAGGAGAAGCTCCAGGAGGTAGAGTGTGAGGAGCAGCGCTTGCGGAAACTGCATGCTGTTGTAGAAACTCTAGTCAACCATAGGAAAGGTAACGACCTCTGAAATGCACTTGGAGCTTGGGGAAATGGATGTCTCCAGTGAACTGGAGCTGGGAGGGCATGCTGTTCCCAAGCCTCTCGGCCGCTCACACCGAAATTCTCAGCCCACTTAGTCCTCGATGTTCCGATGGAAGGGATACACCCTGCGTCTCCTGGCAGGAAACGTGACTTGCTACTGTGGGCCTTGTATTTTCTACCTGGGAGGGACGGAGTCCCTCAGCTAGACCTGGGACATGGGCTTCTGTTGGTATGATTTGACTTGGTGGCTTATATCCACAAACTGATGTCATACACTTTAGCTACATGGTCAAATGAGCAATTTGTAAATGTAGCGAAACCAGATGTCTCCTAACCCTTCCTAGCTTTTCTTTAGTGAGATTTGCTTAAAGAGCCCATGAATTTTGCCAAGTTTGAATGCTTTTCTTCTCTGTCTTAAGCATGCTTATCATCAGAAATCTAAACAGGCAAAAACCATTAGAATGAGACCAATGTAAGGGATGACAAAATACGGCCCAGCCCATCAGCCAAATCTGGCCCAGGGCCTATTGCTGTGAGCTAGAGACAGTTTTTCCATTTTTAAAGGGATGAGTAAAAGAGAGAGAGAGAGAGCCCATAAGACTATATGTGGCCTGCAAAGCTTAAAATACCCGGCCCTTCACATAAAAAGTTTGTCTTGCTCGAGAACATGCAGGACTGCATGGCATGCACATCCTTCACTCTCGTGCAGCCAGGCTTCTTACCGTGAGTGTGAATGTAATGATCAGAATACTGCCTTTGGCCTGTTTGTATTAACTGGCCCTTGGCTCTTCAGGAATATTGGAGCTGCTTTTCCCCGGCAGGCCTAACCAGTAAAACTCCTGACAGCAGGTGCCTCTCCCTGCTCATGCGACCAAGCTGCATTCCCCTCGCTTTCTGAATAGTTGGCTGTGGTGTAAGTGACTGAGCAGCAAAGCCCACAGTTGCCCAATATGCAGGCGCCAGCGTTGCTGAGATGAGCTGTGCGATGCCAGCTGACTTGTCCCTTTTCCTTGTGAGATGAGAGGCCTCTGCACTCTTCCTCCTTCCAGAGCTAGCGCTGAACACAGCCCAGTTTGCAAAGAGTCTGGCCATGCTCGGGAGCTCAGAGGACAACACAGCATTGTCACGGGCACTCTCCCAGCTGGCTGAGGTGGAAGAGAAAATTGAGCAGCTCCATCAGGAACAGGCCAACAATGACTTCTTCCTCCTTGCCGAGCTCCTGAGTGACTACATTCGCCTCCTGGCCATAGTTCGAGTAAGCTTCTGTTGCCTTTCCTCTTTCTCCTCCCCTTGATTTAATTTGTCTTACCTTTGCTCTTCCCATTCCCAAGAATGTTTCATTATTATATCTCAAAATAGGTGTAACTTTTTCTGCTCTCAAGAGAGAAGGTATCCCGGGAACCAAAAAGCTCATTTAACTCTTAGCTAGTTATCACTAAGTCATTTTGAGGCCCACAGTCCATTTTTCAGATGCATTAAGAGAAAAGACCACTCTAGAATTTCCAGGTAGGTCCCCTCCTTATTGTTGACGCTGGACAGCATCCTTCATGCTCCTTTCTTCCAGCAAGCCTTATTCCAGACGTGCTGTCCCGGCCCCCTGGAGCAGTGAGTTCCTCAGTCCCTGGGCTTTGCCTCCCTAACAGTGAGCGGTGGCTTTGCCCTGGTAAGAGCGCCTGCTGGCTTCCCCTTGTGCCCCAGTGAGAGCAGTCAGATAACTCTACAGAACCAGCTTGGCATTGCATGAAGGAGTGTGGCCAGGGGGCTGAGAGAGCTTGTCACCATAGCCTTTGGTGTGCTGTGCTGACCACACTGGTAACAACACTGCAGCCCACCCCTCAGGTTGAGCGCCTCACCTATTCTGCTGGTGACCAGGACAGTCTGGTTTCCCGTGGCCTTTCTGAGCAGCCCAGGGAGCGTCCCTGGGCAGTGGTATTAGCTCTCGCATGACCTCCTTGGGACAGAGGAAAGAGCCAAGAGGGAGCCTGGTGTCTGCACCTGTAAGGGCCTAAGTGTGCCCCTGATCTGACTTAGCACCAGGATGTGGGAGCCTCTGAGCTGGAACGGAGCCACCTCCACTTCCCTTCCCCAAAATGTCCCCGACCAGGGAGCCCCTGTGTTGTCAAGAGCCGTGCTGCCCCCAGGGCTCTTGTTGCCTCTGTGCTAGAGTTGCTTAATAGAGCCTGTGGGTTGCTCATTGTCCTCTCCCTTTGCTGTTTGGTTTGCTAACTCCAGAGTTATAAGTATCTGGGAAAACAACCTGCTTTGAAATTCTTAGGCCTGGTCAGACTGCTTAGACTGGTGGGCCATCCCAGGGAAGAGCGCTCTCTGGGGAGCCTTTCAGAGAGGAGCATTGGAGAGCCTAGTGCTTGGACACGACACCCAGGCAGGGGTGCCTGTATGGACGAGGCCGAGGGAGGGCTGGCCTAGAGCCGCAGGTGCTGGGGCAGCACACCTTAGAGTGCAGAGCTGCAGGCTTGGCTTTTCTCTGAGACTTTTCACCTGCCCTCCTCATGATCATGAGCTGGTGGTGAACTGAGAGAGACGAGCAGATGTTCCTTCTCCTCTTCCCGGACCCTGGAGCTGCACCACTGTGAGCCCAGGGCGTTGGGCTCGGGCCTTAGTTGGATATGAGAACACCCTTTGCCTAAGCCTATGACTATGAGCTGTTAAAAATTTTCAAGTGAGCCCCAGTGACACTGCTGGGGAAAGAGAATTTGGTGACTTGGCAAAGCCCTGTACCAGGGAGGCTTAGAAAATACCCAGGGAGCTTTCGCAGGGAAGGGGAGCAAATGGAACAGGGCAGAGACGCAGCCCAGAGGCACAGACCTTGCCCCAGGCTGTCTCTTGAAGCCTGCAAAACCAGGGGACTGTGGGATGGTTTCGTTGGGCCAATGACTGTCCTCTGGAAATACGGATTTCTGTCAAGGGACTAGACTTAGAGAAAACCAGCAAGTGGATCTGGGGGAGCTCCTTGGAGGGTAGCCTAGAGCAGTTGAGTGAATGGATGGGATGAAAGTGGTGTGTCCCTGTGGTGGCTTTAAGTGTTTAAAGATCTGTTAGGTTCACCCTGTATACTCTTTAGGTATCAGTTTAAAGCCCGCTTTCCTATGCCGGCCTTCCCCGACACATCTCCCAGGCTAAGCGAGGTCCCCAGTTTTATTACCGCACCCTGTCTGCTTTGCCCGCACTCTGCATACTTGCAATTACTTATTGGTAATTATTAATATCTTGTTGGTCTTTTCTATTAGATTATAAGCCCCATGAAAGCAGAGCCATATATGTTTCATTCCCACTGATACTTAGTTCCTGGCACATGGCAGGCACTCAGGAAAAGTATGCAGATTCATGGACTGACCACTGATCTGAGGGAGACCGTCGGAAGCCGTAGCACTGGGCACTGGCATCAGGCTGCCTCCTGCTCCCAGCCGTCCAGCCTTGGGAGTGGCATGAAGCAGCATGGCGCTGGCCCACTGGAGGCTTGGAGACGGGTCTTACCCAAGCTTGTGCTTTTGACATTAAACTCCAGCAGGGCACTAACACTTGGCTGCAAAACCTGTCCTTGCTGGGTCCTTCCCTAGCCCGCCTGCTGGGAGAGCCCCCGGCGGAGCTCCTGAAGGGCTGGTTGTGTTCTTCCCCAACACCTCACCCCCACAGGCTGCCTTCGACCAGCGCATGAAGACATGGCAGCGCTGGCAGGACGCTCAGGCCACACTGCAGAAGAAGCGGGAGGCTGAGGCTCGGCTGCTGTGGGCCAACAAGCCTGACAAGCTGCAGCAGGCCAAGGACGAGATCGCAGAGGTGAGCCCCAGGCAGCGCAGGGTGTCCTGCTGGTCCCTGAGTGAGCCTGGGCCCCACCCCGCCCAGGCGTGTGGGACTCCGCAGGGGGCGAGAGAGGGTGGAGCCTAAAGGATGGGGCTGCTGTGGCGGCCTCTAGAACCAGACCAGGAGTCCGGGCCTGCCTTGAGGCCTGGCCCTCTTCCTCTCTCCCCGTTTCACCCAGACTTGTTCAATCAGAATCTCTGCTGGGAGGGCCCTGGCTGGGTCCTTGAAAAGCTCCAAGATAATTCACATATGGCCCCTGGTGAGAATTAAATTCAGTTCTGTGGGGCTCCCAACCTTGATGGCGAGTGCGTAAGCCAGAGGCTCTGCAATTGCCCGAGCTTTCCCAGATCCAGGATTGATTGCCCCGGGGCCCCCGGCATCCCTTGCAGCCAGCCCTGGAGGTTGCCTCCTGCTGGACTCTGACACATGCTGACTCCCCATGTGGTATCTGATCTTACCAGCAGGACAGATGGACATAGTGACCAACTGAGGTCTCATACATAGAATTGCTGTCCAAAGGCAAAGATTAATAATAGTACCATAGCATCAAGTGATCCTTTTTCCTTCCTTCTTCCCAGTGGGAGGCTCGGGTGACTCAGTATGAAAGGGACTTTGAAAGGATTTCAACTGTGGTCCGAAAAGAAGTGATACGGTTTGAGGTGAGAGGGCTCTTCTGCTCATAGAGTGCAGTGCCTGCCTCGGTAGTGGTGCTGGCTTTGTCCAAGTCTGTTGAGTGGAGACACAGATGGCGCTGCCAGGGACTTGGCAGTTGTTGTGAAGAGGTGTGGCCCTGTGTCTGTCTGTCTCTCTGTCTTCATGTCTTCATGGTTGTGTGTTTGTTCCTAAGGCAAAGTGGGTGTCCTACACTTACTGCTGAACTAGAACAGTTAGACACACAAAAAAGCTTACAGCTGTCATGTACCCCCTGGTCCCCAGTCCTGTCTCTCTTTCCCCACACCCCGCCATGCAAGAAAGCCTCGTGAGACCTTGGCAGAGGCTGTTTGGCTGGAAATTATAGCTATTTCAGCTGCTGGTTCTGCTTCCTGAGGCCGTGTTTGGCCTTGGTCAGCAACCACCACCCTCCTTTCAAGGGGAAGAAGCAACTGTCTGGGTGGGCGGTGGTCAGTGTAGAATCCTGTCTCCCATAGAAAGAGAAATCCAAGGACTTCAAAAACCACGTGATCAAGTACCTTGAGACGCTCCTGTACTCACAGCAGCAGGTATGTAGGTTATGCATGCCTTTCATCCTCCAGCGTGCTCCAGAGGTGAGCTGCCCGCTGGTAGCTTTGTGACACAATGGGCTGGCCCTGCTTGGGGTGGGGTGGAGGGTGTCTGTGCTCTGCTGTAATCAGTAATTAAAAGTAGTCCCTATTGCTCTTGACATAAAGCACCCAGTAGGGTCTTTTGCTAAGCAGGATTGCCCTGATCCTAAAATGAGTTCGTTTTTAAGGACAAACCCCAACTCTCCTCTCCCTTTAACCCCTTGATACCACCTAACCCTCCTGCGGCCGAGGCCCCGGTCAGTATGTGGAACAGTAGCCCCCATTGCGAGGAGCTAACCGAGCTGGGCAGAGCTGTGGCCCCCCACAGGGATCCTTCTGGGCAGGACCAGGGCTGCCTTCAGAGATTAGTCTAAGTCTAGAGAGATACACGGGCAGTGTGGCTGGCCAGCCAGTCTGTCCCAAGGTCCGCTCTTAGCCTGGCCATTTCCTCAGCTTGGCCTCACTTCAGGCCTCCCTGTGGGTGTCCGAGGCGCTTGGCAGGGTGCCATGGCCTCTGCTTGCACCTTGCCCAGGCCCAGGCTCTGCCACTAGATGGGGCACTTGCTGACTGTCCCCACTTCTTTGCAGCTGGCAAAATACTGGGAAGCCTTCCTTCCTGAGGCAAAGGCCATCTCCTAACGGACCAAGGACACCAGAGCCCACCTGCCTGACGCTGCCTTTTTATACACTGTCCTTCTCCACCTCTGCTGGACCCCGGTGATGCATCCTGCCTAACCTGGACTTCTCCCCTTCCTCCCTGCCCCTACAACCAAGCCGTCCCCAGTCATTCTAACCATTACTTCACTTAGCCTCCATATATTTTCTTACCTGAGAGAATAGTTTCTTGCTTTAAGCAAAAGACCTATAATAGGTGGTGGAATTGTGGGATAGGGGTGGAGTATTGATATCAATATATAAATACAAATGTATATTTTTCAGGATGTGGTTAGGAATGGGAATAACGTTTTCTGTTACTCCTGATGGTGCCATGAAAAGATTATGTAATAAAATATTTTAAAATCAGGTCACATGACTCAGAATGGTGGTGCTTTTTCCTTTAGGCTGGGGTGCCACTGGGAAGCACATCTAGAACACTCTCTCTGACCACGGCCGCGCGGGTGGCGCGGGCTCCCCTCCGCAGGCGCTCACAGCCTGGCCGCTTCCATGGGCTTCCCTGTGGCACTGGAGCTGCTTTTTCTCCGCCTGCCGCAGCTACACGTTCTAAGGGTCTCTTAACCCATTTAATCCCTATTCCTACTTCTTTAGAGAAGGAGTTTTAAAGACGTCTCTTATAATAAGAGAGGCAAAACCAGTCCTCCTGCAAAGGAGGCAGACTTTCTCTCTCATACCTACTCCGTTTCCCTCAGCTGCCCAGGGCGCTCTGAGTCTTGCCTTCTGATAGCAGCGTCTTAGGCTCTGAACTTCTTTTTGCCACCCATCAAACCCGTCCTGAAAAGTGTAAAGGACTGATAAGGAGTTAACTCTTCATCCACATAGGCAGGAGCCAGGCACTCTGCTTCTAGATAAGGTCATCCAAGAGCTTCTAAGCCTTTTAAGGTTCCAAGAAGCGTTACTGTCTGCGCCGGAGCGTGGCATCCCAAGGGCCTGGCCAGGGACTCCTGTGGCTCACGTGTTGCTGGCCTTCCCCTCAGCTGTGCCCATAGCTGCCCAAGCTTCTGCCTGAGGCAAGAGAATGCAATGAACTCTGGTCTGCTGGGGTTGGGGGGGGTAGTGCTAGTGCTGGCAGGTGTTTTTTCCAACAGGTTGATTTTCTTTGTTTAAGTCACTAAATCTCTTTCTACTCCCTAATATTCTTAGTACCACCTTTGATTTTATCCTTCCAATCTTATATGTTTGCTTTGGCATAGTTGTAATAATATGCACATGAAATATTTTGTATTCTGCATTTATCAGTTAACACTGTATATACTACAAGCATTTTGTCTATATTGTTACGTATCTTCACAAACTATTTGTAAGGCTGTGTCGCTGTAAGCCTTCCTCAGAGTGACTGTACCATAATTCTGAGTCATCCCTTGTTGTTGTATTCTTGATTTGTCTGGTAACTTTACATTTTGGTATAATTTCAAACTCAGTTACAGGACTATCCCAAAGAACTCCAATACTTTTTTTTAAAAGATTTTATTATCAGAGAGAGGGGAAGGGAGGGAGAAAAAGAGGAAGAGAAACATCAGTCGGCTGCCTCTCATGTGCTTCCAACCAGGGACCTGACCCTCAACCCAGGCATGTGCCCTGTTGGAATCCAGCCAGCGATCTTTTGCTTTGAGGGACAGTGCCCAGCCCCGCACTGAACCAAGTCGGTCAGGGCTCCAGTGTATTCTTTTCTATTCCAAATTTCCCAAGTGTTTACATTTTACCAGATACTTTATGACCGTGATTTGCTGTCTCTATTTTTACATGTATTTTCTGAGTCATTTGAGAGTAGGTTGCAGACCTTGTATCCCCTACCCCCAAAACTTCAGTATGCATTTCCTTAAAAACAAGGACATTCTCACATAACTTACAACAGTAAGTACAGTTATCAAAATCAAAAAGTTGAACACTGATGTAATAAATACTGTTACCTAACCCATGTTCCATATTTAAATTTTGTCATTTGTCCCAGTAATGTCCTTCATAGCAATTCCCTTTTTCTTGGTGCAGGATCGTATGTTACATTTAGTTGTAACACATGATCACACATGTCTCTTTTCACCTAGAAGAGTTCCTCAGCCTTTCATTGCTGTTGACATTTTCAAAGAACACAGGCCAGGTATTTTGTAGAAATGCTCCTCAAGTTGGACTGGTCTCGCGGTTCCACATGCCGAGACCTTGCACACAGGGCAGGAACGTCAAAGTAGTGATGTCTGTTGCTCCCATTAATGCCGAAGTTTACTCAGATTACTGGGTTAAGTCGATGTTTGCCAGGTTTTGCTTTTAAATTTAACATTTTCTCCTTTGTAATTAACAAATACTTTGTGGGGAGATATTTTGAGGTCATGTAAATAATTTGTTCCTCATCCAATGTGATTTTCTAATTCTATAATTTCTTCTACATTTATTGGTTGGCATTCTACTTCTAAAGAAAAGTTTCTTTTCTCCCTATTTATTAATCTGCTTGTTTATCAATATGGGTGAGTGGGTTTCTATTTTTCTCAGTTTCAAGCCATTGTTTTGATTTATTTTGATTGTCAATCTGTCCCAGATTTCTAGCAGGCTCATGTGACTTTTTAACATGTCCCCTTGATGTTTGAACACTTTCACTTTCACTTTCTGGCTTAATAAGGTGTTTCAAGCTTATCTTGTATCAACCCTGGAATCAGCCATTTCTCCATGGAGTTTCGAGGCCTTTCAATGGAGAATTATATTTAGAAATCAAGGTCTGGGTGCTGAGTGTGCTCATTGCTGCGGGAGCTTCTAGGCCCGGCCGAAAGAGCAAGGAAGTAAATACAAATCTACATAGAAACATTGAGAGAGATGACATAAATTTAAAATAAGGTATTAAAAATTAGTAAATATTAAAAATTATGAATTCGCACAGGTATTTCCAGTCTAGCCCCAGAAGGTTTATGCTAGTCTTCTCACTTTTCTGTATTTGTAACTCTCTTCTCCAAAGACACTTAAAGATTTTACTTATTTATTTTAGAGAGAGAGGCAGGGAGAAAGAGAGGGAGCGAAACATCCATGCGTGAGCGTTGCCTCTTGCACACCCCCAGATGAGGACCTGGCCCGCAACCCAGGCGTGTGCCCTGACCGGCAACTGAACCGGCCACGTTTCCTTCCACAGGTCAGCGCTCAATCCACTTAGCCTCACCAGCCAGGGCATAACATAATTTTAAAACTCCTTGCTTTGTTATGCACTATGTTCCATCCACTGATCATCTTGATTAAGTAAGTCTGTTTCTAGTATTTCCTGGGGATGGACTGTCCTCTGGTTTCAGAACTTCCTCCTCAGTCTCCTGCATCCGAGACTCAGGACCGGTGTCTTCGGGGCCTGTGCATTTCTGTGCAGATGTTGTAGACGCGGAGAGCACGGAGGCCAGCGAGGGGTAAGGACTGAGTCAGGGGCCTGTACAGGGAATAGTGGTACAAAAGGAGGAGTCCTTCCACCTGGGGACTCAGGAAGAAGAGACTTGTCTTAAAAGATGAAGAGATGTTTGCTCCTTCTACTGGGGCCATTCTGCCTCCCTGTGTCCTGGCAGCGGGAGCGGGGCGCCTCCCGGGAAATGCGGGTGGCGCGGAGCAGCCAGAGTCAGGGCGGCGGGCGGGCCAAGGAAAGGGACGAGCAGAAGCCAGGTCACAGTGCCTGGCGTGACTTTTGAGGCACTGTGAACATTACCCTGGAAGTGTGGGGAGCTGCCGAAGTGACATGAGCAGGAAATAATATTGTCATATTTGTGACCTGGATATATCAGAAATATATCTAGATAGATCAGAAAGTTTGAGACTGGGCGGAGGAGTGCAGCCAGGCTCACCCCAGCCAGCTGCAGAGGCCAGTGGTAACGGAGTTGGAGCTCAGGGGGGAGGGCCCGGAGGGGAGACGGAGCCGCTGGGACCTGGTCACGAGGGCAGGATAAAGCGGGGACTCGCGTGGTGCGCAGGTGTAGGTGCCTGACCTGGATTTCAGGAGACACGATGAAGCCCTTTAGGACACAGGTAACCCAGGAGGCCACGTCGGTCTGGCGCAGATGGGAGGGCAAGCACTGGGGACAGCACGTGCTGACTTTGTGGTGTAAGCGGCTCCTCCGAATGGGTGAAAGAAGGCTCTGGTTTAAAGGCAGGTCAGACTTAACGTGTTAATAAAATGCAGAGGAGAGAAAGGGAATATAGCTGTCACAGCCGTGTCTGGGAGCAAATGCAGAGTAGGGGCGGGAAAGGAAGATGGCGGGGGCAGAGAGCAGAGATCTGCTTGATGAGGTCCTCAGGGAGGGATCCTTGTGTCCCTGTTTTCAGTCAAGTGGTTTAGAGAAGAGGCGTGGACATGAGTCTAGCTTCCTCTGCTTCCCCTTGGGCTGTTTCCCCTACAAATCTCTAGGCTCCTGAGTCCCGAAGATGAGAACTCAGAGCGGGAGGGGCCCCAACATTCAGTGCTAGTATTTACAGAGACAGAATAAATGAGAGAAGTGGAAATGACAGGAAGGGTCCCTTACACATGGGTACTTGTAACTTTGAACTCTTCGCAGGTTTTCACTTTGAATGCACCTGTAGCTGGGAACCCTAAAGTGAAATAAAGAAAGCTTTCGCAGCACAGGTTTTAAAAAGGAGAAAGGGAGAGAAGATCTGGAAGAAAATCTACCAAAGATGGGGCAGGAACTGGTGATGGAAGGAGTGTCCTTTGGTGAGTGTGGTTAGGACCCACATGGATTGAAGACCATGGATTTTGGGGGACGTCAGGCCCCACAGGTGTGGGATTTTCCTCACCAGTCTTTGGCCGCCTGGGGAAACAGGAAGGAAGGGGAGGGTGATGATGACCCCTCCCGGAGCAAAGGACACACCTTTGCTGCAACTGGTACATGCCCGAGCCGAACTCAGGATCCTGAGACACCGGCTAATACTCTCTGTGCCACATTTGGGTAGAGTCAGGCCTGAGCTGAGAGAAATAGATGAGAACAACTCATCCCTGTCTTCCGGCCCCCAGGACAATATGTCACCATCTGCCGATGTCTGGTCATCCAGCTGTGTGGTTTCCTGCTGGTTTTCTCCACCAAACAATAAACTCTCTGAAGTCATACATCTTTATCACTCCATGGCCCTGGCAAAGGTTTAGGTTCAGAATAGATGCCAAATAAATAACTGTTGAATGTTCTCCAGTTGCAGGCTCTGCCACCTGGCATTCACAGCCTTCTTTGAGAGCACCCAGCTCACCTTCTCCTGTTCATCTCCTAGCCTTTCATAACCACACTGACACCTCATGGAAACTGATTCCAAATATACTCTTTACTTTCTCACTTCCGTGTGGCCTCAGGAGACTTCAATAGTGGTGGGCTTTGTATCTGAAGGATCCTATCTCAGCTCCCATCCCTCACTCCAATCTCACAATTACGCCTGTCTGAAACAGCCTGTCTGCGATATTGTGGGTAGGAGCGTAGGCAGGTAGAGATGGAGGGCATTGGCCAGTGTGTCAGAAGATAGAGGGTTCCCATAGACACCTCTAGAAACTAAGTCCATGAAGATGACTATGCAAAGAGGCCCATCATAGCATTGTTTACAGTTGTAAAAGTTGAAATCAGCAGGAAGGGATTAAATGAATTATGGTACAAAATACAATTGGATATTATACCATCATTGGAAATGATTTATAGCTATATTCATGGACAAGGAAAACATATTTTTGAGTGAAAAAGTAGGTTATAGAATTGCAAGTATGGTACGGTCCACATTTGTATAAAATCATATATTTGGGAAGGATGTTGATTGAATTGTTAACTATGGTTGCCTGTAAGGATGAAATTTTGCATGATTTAACATTTTTATACCATTTTATGTTGCTTGGAATTTCTATGTATTATTTTATAATCATAAAGATTAAATAAAGCTATTTTTATTGTGGGAAAACAATCCAGTGCATCCTTTGAGTCTCCAGGACGCGTTCTTTGATTCGCTCTCCGTCCCCCCACCAGAATGGAAGGGGGACCCCGCCTCCTTCATAGTTCTTGGCAAGGCACTGTCTTTGTCATCCTCTCAGACCTTTGTTCTTTCTCGCCCTTTGTGCACTGTGATCTCCCAGATGTAGCCTCCTGGCCTCTGAACCGCTTAAGATCATGGACTACTTCCTTCTTACTCATCTGGGTGCCCCTCCCCCACCCGCAAAGGCAGCCTGAGGGGCAATGGTGATTGTTGTTTTATGAGCCTAAGGGCCCAGGTGTTGGGGTTTTCTAAGAGATTCAGAATCAGGCCTGAATTCGGTTTCAGCAGGCCTTGGTATGGGGGGAGGGTTGGCGCTAAGGTGCCCCAGGTGGGGCCTGCAGGCTAGGAGGTAAAAACACCTGCCTCATGTCTTGCCTCGTTTTTGGTCCCCCTCATCTCCTGTGGAAATGCGCCTTTGGCATGATGACCAGACCTTTGGGGCAGAAAGCCCCTCCCTGCCTAAGGCCACTCAGAGAAAGCCTGCTTCTCACATCCATAGGGTATACTTTGTCTGGGTTCAGGAGCCCACAGGAAAACCCTGCTTAAACAGAACCTTTCTCTAAGGGGATGTGACAATTGTTTCTAAATGACTGCTCTCGGCTTCCTCTTCCATTCTGAGTGACAGCGGTGATGACCAAGGGGCCCAGCCGGCAGTTGGTTCCAAGGTGAGCGGCAGCCTCACTGGAAAACGGTAAGGCGCCTGGCATCCAGGGACATGTGCGGGGGGCGGCGGGGGCGGGGGGGTCCAGGCTGCCCCGATGCTGTCTTCCCACCCCACGGCCTCGTAGTGAGAGCTGCCATTTGTGAAACACCTGCTCTGTGCCAGTGTGTTCTGCCCGCCAGCCACCATTATCTCCATTCAAAGACTGAGGCTTAGAGACCTTGAGAAGCCTTCCCAGGCTCACCCTGCAGAGCTGACTTGAACTCAGTGTACTTGACTCAGTTTCTCTGCCATATCATTTCCCACAGGATCCACAGGGATGGACAAAGGAACCTAGATATTAACCCACTAATTTTTTAAAAACTGATTTCAGAGAGAGAGGGAGAGAGAGAAACATCGCTTTGCTGTTCCACTTACCAATGAATTCATTGGTTGATTCTTGCATGTGCCCTGACCAGGGATCAAACCAGCAAACTTGACATATCACTAAGATGCTGTAACCGACTGAGCTACCAGTCAGGGCACCAAATTGTTTTCTTACAGACCTTAATAAATTTGCTCTGGCTGGTATGACTCAGAGGATTGAGTGCCTGCCTATGAACCAAAGGGTCGCTGGTTTGATTCCCAGTCAGGGCACATGCCTGGGTTGTAGGCCAGGTCCCCAGTAAGGGGTGCTCGAGAGGCAACCACATGTTGATGTTTCTCTTCCTCCCTTTTCCCCCCTCTTCCCCTCTCTAAAAATAAAGAAATAAAATCTTAAAAAAAAAAAGACCTTAATAAATCCAGACAATAGGTCTGATAAGTAAGTATAAGTTACTCACCTGAACTTGCAGGCATTTGAGCTTCTCGGAGCCCTGTGAGATACTCTCTCCCAGACACGCAGTGTGTGGCTCAGTCTTGCAGCAGGAGCAGAAGCTGCAAGACAAAGCAGCAGCTCGGGTGAGTAGCTGGGAACCATTAATGGCAGAGACTAAAAACTCCACTTGCTGAGAAATCAGACTCGCCCAGGCCCAGAGTGGGCTACTAGGGCACCTGCATTCCAGACTTTGAGGCCTGGGGCTATAGCTCCTCCTGGCCTTTGGCCTGGCTTCCCAGTTGTCCTCAGGTCTTGGTCCCACAGTTCTCCTCATGATACACCCCCATGACTTGAGGGTACCCGTGTGTATCTTTGTTCCTTGAACCTGAGTGCTGGGCACACCAGAGGAGCTGATTGGTTGGTCCACTGACATATCACTCTAAGGGGCTCAGAGTTGTTGTAGCACCGGAACTCCCACCCCCTGCTCCAAGGCCGGGGTCGCTGCCAGCTCCCCCTGCTGCAGCCCTGGCTCATGGAGTCTGCAGCAGCTAAGCTGCCTATACTGTCCGGAAAGGAGCAGGTGACTCCTAGGAGTAACACAGATGGCCAAAGCCCTGGGGGCTGGAGCCTGCCTGTCCCCTCCACCAGCCTAGCCTGAGCCAAGCTTTGCTTTCAGAGTTGGGCTCAGGCAGGACATGTTGTCAGAGGTGCCTTCCTTAACACAGCCTCTCCAGGGCCACCTAGTCCTCATGCCTCAGTTTCCTCATCTATAACATGGAGTTTAGACTAGCTCAATAATCGAAAATTCTTTAGCAGCAGAACTATTTTTTTAGACATCTACATCAAAGTCCAATATTTTAAAAAATATTCTTTCATTATTATTATATTATTTCAAATTTATAAGATGTGCAATACTTATAAGGCAAGCAGCAAGTACTCTGAGGCTGTTAGAATGAACAGGATAGTTGCTAATTTACACCATCTTCTGCTTCCAATTTATTCTTTCACATTATTTTGGTTGCACAATAATAAGAAAATCCGGAAAATCCTGATCACAGAGTTAGTAGTGAAATAATTAGTAGTTTCTTTTTTAAGCTAATTTTGCAACCTCAGGATACTGAAAGAGGAATAGTAGAGCTTGTTTCTATTGTTTCAAAGTTGAATCAGTAACAAAACAGAATGAATCACGTAATTGCCGATATCCCACAGTTTGGGCCTATAAAACAGTAAATTTGTATAATTCAGTCGAATAATAATAACTAACATTCATTTACTGTGCGCCAGGCTGCATGCTAAACACTTTAGAAGCATGATGTCAGTTAATCCACACAATTCTCCCCTTGTACAGATAAGGACCCTGCAGCACAGGGAGTTTTCCAAGATTGCCCAGGTGACCAGAGCCAGCCTGGGAGGAACAGTCCAGGCCCAGCCTTGCTCAGGCTCCCCTGGGGGCTGGGTCCCCTCCAGGCCAGTCCACCTCTGGCCACCTGCCTGGAGAAAAGAATCCAGCCTCTGTGCCCAGCAGCGCCTGCCAGCCCAAGACCCAGGAGCTGTTTGTTTTCTTAACGGGGTTAATCAAATCTCCCGGGCAGCGCTGCAGCCCCGCAAAAGTAGTGCCAGTGAAAGGGGCTTTGTGTGATGGCGGCAGGAGGGTGAGGGCCCAAGCTGGGGCCAGGACCAGAGATCCAGCCTCCTCCTGTTGGGGGCCTGTCAGGGGAGACATCTCCACCCCCAGCTCTTCCTGCCCTCTGCTTTGACCTTTGTCCCCATCCCGGTGGGGTGAGAGTGGCCCAGCTCCCTACCGGGGCTGCTGTGGGAGTCCAGAGACCAGTGTCTACAATGTGGTCCCAAACCAACAGAGTCAGCATCACCGGGCCCCTTGGAGGCTCCATGCCAGGCCTATACGTTCAGATATCAGGTCAGGGCCCTCTGAGATGTGACAGGCCACCTTGTTGATACTGGTATTTGCCCAAATTGGAGAACCACTGCTCAATAATCTGATCTGGAAACATCCTGGCCAAGAGAATATGCCCAGCCAATACTTTTAACCAACTTTCCCCCAGAAATTTGGGCATTAAATTCATACGTTAGAGTGATAGAGAAAAAACAAGGATTTGTCCAGTGAAGCAACTCTTTCTAAAACTGGAAGCCACTTTGAAGGGCTCCCCACCCATCACACAGTCTGGAACTCAGCTCAGTGTTTGCACACTGCACTGGCCAAGGCTCAACATGCACAGAAAATAACCTTTGCCTTTGACTAGTAGCTGCTTTGGGGTTTCCATCTTCTTCTTTCAGGAAACTATTTTCCATAACTTGTTCTCTATCCCCAAAGACATCTTAAGTGGGTCTGGTTTTTCTTCATTAATTTTCACTTGAGCACCGTGGAAAGATGTGGAATTTTACAAGTCATTCGTATCAGATCTCCCTGTGTAACTAATGATGAGAATCCATTGATTTGGCACTTCTCAGGAACACTGGGAAATTAAGCAAATATCGAGGTGGACGAACAATCTGAAGAGAGAAAGGGGGGAGGGGTCTAGCTCTGAAGGCGTGAAGAGCATTTTTGTTGTTATCCCCATGCTTGCCTTCCTCTTAGGACACTGGCAACCCCTGCTCCCTTCCTCCCTCTCTCCCAGGCCTTCGTTCCCCTCCCTAGCCTTCCCCCCAGCACCCCACTCCTCCATTCATTCATACAGCCTCTCAGTTAAGTATTTTTTGAGCATCTACTACATGCCTGGCACCATGGCGGCAACCACTGGCAAGATAGGCCGGCTCCCTGGCCTGACGGCGCTGAGTCTGGGGCAGAGGCCGGGCAACCAGAGAGGCACCCAGAATAAACAGTAACCACATTTTAGATAAGGTGCTCAGGGAGGAAGGCCTCTTTGAGGAGATAAGTTTTAGGCTATGAACTAGAAGTTTTAGGCTAAATCCATCACATGAAGAGTCAGGGAAAAGTGTTTCAGGGGCAGGAGACAGTAAGTACAAAGGCCCTGAGGCAGGAAAGAGCTCAACAGGTCTGAGAAACTGGAAGAAAGTCACTGAGTCTGGAGGCTGGTGCCCAGGTTTTAAGCAGATGCATCAATGACAGCTGGTGCTGCTAGGTGGAGAATGGGCTTGGGAGGGAGGGAGGCATGGAAAAACGGGGCAATCCATTGGCAGACCAGCAGTTTTCTAGGTGGTAGGTGTAGGGACAGAGGGGCAAAAAGTCATTAGGATGGATGACCAAGAAGTTTAGAGGTCCGGGGGTCCCCGGAGAGGACTCCTGGACAGTAGGACAAGCAGAGCAGGGTCCCTAAATGATGGGGGCTCTAGAGTGTAAGGCAGGAAATGAAACCCCAGCACTTCTCCTCGTGGTGGGTCATTTCCCTTCCAGGGAGTTTCAGCTTCCTAATTCTAGGGCCCTTGTGAGGTTGGAATTTGGGGAAAAGAAGTGTGAAATATAGTATTGGTGAGACTTGCTTTTCCCCTTTGGGGTTCATCTTTCAGTCTCTGTAAAGGGTGGAGCTGTGGATGGAGAGTTTCTAATCAGCTCAGAGGCACCTCTGCACTAAGGGGGGTGGACTGAGTCAGTGGTTCCCCAACCTCACCCGCTAAGGCAGGTACTCTGCTTTGTCCTTTCCACCATGAGGCCCCCTGCTAGGTGTGCGCTCTTGGAGGCTGAGCCTTCTCTCCCTCCACCTGCCACCGAGGCCTTTGTAGCAGAAGTCAGTGGAGTGGACTCTGCTGAAGGGCTGAGGGGTGGGAGGCCCAGAGGGAGGAGGAGCAGAGACACTTCCTAGCACAGGGGACGAGAGAATTATGGGTTAAATCCTGCCGCACACCCAGGAAGACCCTGCCCAGAGGGGTGGGTAAGAGCAGCCTAGTGCCACCTTGCACAGACCCTCTTCCCCACCTATTGCCCTGTACATGAACACCACTCACCTATGACTCCAGGACAAGCCCACGAGCTGCCATTTTTCAACATCTACTCTGCCACCGACTTAACAGGGATCAACTCATTCAATTTTCATACACCATCCCAGGGGAAACATATTATCCTAATTTTACAGATATGCACAGGTCTATACAATTTGGGAAATCCAAGCTGCCTGACGACCAAAGCAGAGCCTCAGTCCCTAAACTGCCTCTTACCAGCAAACCAGGCCTGAAGCAAGATGAATGGAATAAGCAAACAAACAAACAAACAAACAAAAGACACAAAACAAAACAAACAATGAATGAAGGGGCTTGTGGATACTGCGGGTGGGGGACATCAAAACAAGATAGGGTCCACCCCAGCTGGTGTAGCTCAGTGGATTGAGCATCGGCCTGAGAACCAAAGGGTCGCTGGTTTGATTCCCCAGTCAGGGTACAAGCCTGGGTTGAGGGCGAGGTCCCCAGTAGGGAGCGCGCGAGAGGTAGTCACACATTGATGCTTCTCTCCCTCCCCCACTGTCTAAAAATAATAAAATAAATAAAATCTTTAAAATAACAAACAAAAAAACCAGATGGGGTCCAAGCGTGGCCACTCTCACGGAGTCCTTCACAGGTTGAATCAGGTGGAGGGAAAGGGATTGGGGGCAACTGGTCCCAGGAATGGATGTGAGGAACGCAAGGAACATCCCTGGTTGGCCCTCAAGGTGAATGTTGATAAATGGATGCCTCTCCGCCAAAGTGTCCCCACCTGCGCAGCAGCCCCGCCAGGCTCAGGAGGCAGTTTCCTGCTCGAGGTCTAATCTGCCCGCAGCAAGACCCTGCGGCGCGAAGGAACGCCCCGGGGCTGGACCATCTGGGGGCGGGCCCACCTGGGGGCGGGGCCGGGGCCGGCCCCCCGGGGTCTCCGCGCAGTGCTGGGAGAACTCCGGCTTCGAGCTTGGTGCGAGGAGGGCCGGGGGGCTGGTGCACGGATGCTGGAAGTTCACATCTCGTCCGTGGGGCCGGAGGCCGAGGCGCCCAGGCAGAGCCCAGAGAAAGGCCACATGGTGAGCCGGACAATGGATGTGAGGGGGCGCGGGGACCCGCTGGCTTTCTCAGCACCGAGCGTCGTGGGGAATCCCTCTTCCCGGGCTGGGGCATCCGAATACGGCGGACCTGGCCGTCGGGGGACAGTCTGCCGAGGGTCGCGGGACCCTTGGATTTGCCAGCCTTGAGGACAGCGGTCCGAGCTTTTGAGGGACTACACGAAGTGGGGGTCCGCGCGCTCCTTCCCCCGAGAGTATGGGGAACGTGAGGGCTCCCCGGGGAGCGGCAGCGCTCCAAGGCCACTTTGTGCCTTTAAGCGCGGGGGCGGGGGACGACGGTCGCCTGGCGCGGGGCCTCACGCGCACCCGCCTGCCCGCGCCCGCCGGCAGGTGTTCCGAGTGGAGGTGCAGTTCCGCGGGCGCAGACACACCGTGCCGAGGCGCTACAGCGAGTTCCACGCGCTGCACAAGCGGGTGAGGCGGCGCCGCGGGCTGTGGGGTGGACACAGAGGGGCTCCTGCCCAGCCCCGGGAGGCGGCAGACGAGCTGTGGCCCCCGCCCCTGTCTCTCCCGTTTACCGCTCCAGTCCCTGGAGGGCTCAGGTCCTGGGCACTGACGTTCCCGCGGGCTGTGGGGTGGACACAGAGGGGCAGGTGTCGGCCGGTGCTGTCCTAGACCCTGCGCTGCCGGCTCACCATCGGGCGTTTGCGGCTGTCGGGCCTCCCCCGCCACTGTCCACATCCATACTCACCTGGATCCGTCCTAGGGCAGAGCCTTAAGCCTGCGGGTACGGAGTGGGAAGAGGCTGGGGAGGGTGCTTCCTAGGGTGAAGTGAGTTTAAGGGCTCAGTCGGGACAACTGTGATCGCACCGTGGTAACCTCCTGGCAGATCAAGAAACTGTACAAAGTGCCCGAATTCCCCTCGAAACGCCTGCCCAACTGGAGGGCCAGAGGACTGGAGCAGCGGCGGCAGGGCTTGGAGGCCTATATCCAGGTGGGCTTGGGTCCGCTTGCTGGACTAGAGGTGTGACCCAGAGAGCTGTGGGGGCATGGGGTGAGGAGGGACGCGAATCGTGGGCATGATTTTTCCTACCCTAAACCTTAATTTTTCTGAATAGTAATTTCAGGATTAATTGAATTCAATTGCCTTGGAGCTTTCAGTGAACCGGGACCACCAGCGTCCTGGTTGCTAAGCAGGTGGTCCCGGTTCCATGAAAGGTAGTTCTTTTCCACTCCAGGGTGAGATCCTGCACTGACTTCATGATGAGGCTGTAGGGCAGGGACCCTTTCCCTCCTCCCCTCACAGGGATGCCAGATTACAGGCCAGGTAGCTTCATGGGCATGTACCCAGTGCCCTTGAAATTTGTAATTATTCTGGCAGGACCCCTGTGTTTTCATCCTGCCGTGGGCTGTGTGTATGACAGAGCTGGGTCTGATACAGACATCCCCTGTCCTCCTCTCCAGGGTGTCTTGTACCTGAACCGGGATGTTCCCAAGGAGCTTCTGGAATTCCTGAGTCTTCGGCATTTCCCCACAGACCCCAAAGCCAGCAGCTGGGGGTGAGCACCTCTAGGGACCGTGGCTTGGCATGAGAGGGTCCCCAGTGTTGGGGGAAAGGGGTTCTCTGCAGCAAGCAGGTGAAGGTTTTAGAGGCCAAAGCCTGTTCCTTTTCCTATCTGCCAGGCGTGAGCCTGGTTTTTTCACCTTGAGACCTGACCACGCGCGTCGGCTTTGACTCCGGTGGAGAGGCTGTTTGCATAGCCTTGGTAACCTCAGCCACCTCCGGAACTGAGCTTGTTGCAAATAGAAGCAGTGGCCCCCTGGGAGGTGAAGTTCTGGTCTTCCGGTTCTCCACCCCTTCTTCATGCTTCCCTGGGCATCCCCAGGCAGCTCACTCTCTTTCTTTTCAGAGCCCTGGGGGAGTTCCTGCCTAGCGACAGCAGGCAAGTTAAAGCCCTCTCCTGCTCCCGCTGCCCCCTGGTGGCCATAGGCCAGAAGGCTGATCTGCTGCCTCTGGCTTACCTGTCCCGCTGGTCCAGGTTTTCCTGTTGGCGCCTCCTGAGACCACTGCCCAGTCGTTTTTCCCTGTGGGTTGTCGTTGATCTCAATTCCTAGTCTCTACCCAACAGGAGACTCTGCCCCACCTCAGCCCCCACTGCTCATGACCCTTTTCTTCCTAGCATGCAGCTGCACCACCGGCCTGTCATCAGCTTCTGCAGGGATCCCTACACCTGCATCTCGTCCCCAGGTGAGGGAGTGCCTCTGACCTATAGCCCACATTTAAGGCCCAGGAAGCAGGGCGGGAGTGGGGGATGGACCTACCATTCATTTCTCAGCTCCCAGGACTCCTAGGCAACATCTCCCTCCTACTGCCCTCCTTTGGGACACCTGTCCTGCTGCTCCCGTAGCGTTTTGTATTCTCCAGGGAGCAGACACGGTGAAATAAGTTTGGCTCCCTGGTCTGCATTCCTCACCAGCCTGGCTTTACCAAACATGAGCAGAATGTGAACTGCGAGTGCCCAGGCCTCATTTCAGGTGATGCCCTGGTACCTGCTGCCTAGGCAGGGGCTCAGGGGGCTGCAGGCCTGAGGCCAGGACCATCCCACACCCCATTTCCCCTTCCTCTGGTTTTCCTCCTGTTCCAGAGCCTCTGCCCAACATGGTGGTAAACGGCGTGCTCCAGGGCTTCTACGGCTTCAGCACCAGCCCAGTGGAGGCCCAGCCAGAGGTTCCCCGTCTCCCTGCACCTTGGCCGCCGATGCCCTGACCAGCCCAGAGGCCTTTGGACCACCTGCCAAGGCAGTCATGTGCCTCAGTCCTGTGAGCCCCATAGGAGACATGGGCTGGGTACTTCTTGGCCTGGACTCAGGACTGACCCACCCCACGGTCAGAACTCAAGTGCACTAGTGGCTGGGGTAATAGAACCGCACGCTTATAGCCCTGGAGCCAGAGCATGTACAACAAAGGACAAGGATAAAGGAAGGCATTAATTTAGGGGTAGACCATGAAAAGGTGCAGGTGTATTTCTTCACTTGCACCAGCAGGGGGCAAGCAAAGGTTGAGGTGTAGCACCTGGCAGTTTAGAAGCCCAGGAGCAAAAGCTGGACAGTTTGTGGGTAGCACCTGCAGAAAGAGTACGGGCCAGAGTTCAAGAAGCGGACAAGTACCTGCTGCCACAGGATTGCTGGGGCAGAGACTTGGGCAGAGGTGTTGCAGGCCCAAGAACCCAGCACATACACAGGCTACATATTAAAAAAAAAAAAACCACCCTTTTTTTTAATTGGTCAGCGTTGGTAGGAGTTTGTTACAAAATTGGACCTGTGGAATGTGAGGGGCGGGGTCCACTCTGTCAGATATCAGTGGTAGGGCCAGCGCAGCACAGAGCCCTGTGGTGGGCTGTCTTCACCCCCACGGAGAGGGCTGCAGGGCCACACAGAGTTGCTCAAAAGGAAGAGGTCCCTGGGGCCTACTCCTTGGCGATGGCGAAGGGCTTTTCCACCTCGATCTTGCCACAGTCTGCAATGATCACATCCTTCAGGGGCTTGTCCCGCCCATCCGTCTTGGTGCTCTCCACCTTCCGTACTACCTCCTGGGAAGGAAACGCACAAGCGAGAAGGCACGCTGGGTCAGGAGGTCCACTGCTCAGGGCAGACAGGCTCCAGCGGGCTGGGGAGGACTGAGACTCCCACGTGACAAACAGCCTACAAACCCCGAGGCACCAATACCCTAACAGAATCAAGGCCGGGGAGCGGCCCAGAGCAGTGAAAACGCAGCTGTGACAAGAAGATGCAGGGGTTTGATCCTCTGAAGTATGACCCAGCTTGGGCAAAGGGGGAGGAGGAGGAAAAGGACAGCTGGGAAGTGGGTACCAAGTGCCCTGTACACCTCAGGGTGCCGCACAAGCACATCACACTCTGAGTAATGGAACGGAGGTCCCTGCAGTGGTACAAGCCCAAGACGACTGGGCCAGCCTCTGCCTGGGGCCTGGAAGGGTGCAGGCCTTGGTGGCACAGAGGCAAGCTGTGTACTGTTAAATCCCCCCAGGTTTGCAGACATGAACACTAGTCTGAATTTGTGGGCTCCCTTTTGGGAAAGAGATAAAAAAACAGGGAGCCCTGGCCCCCAGGTTCTGCCACATCTCTGGAGAGGGTTGCCCAGCTTTGGCCCGCATCTCTGCAACTCACCATGCCCTCTAGAACTTTGCCAAACACTACGTGCTTGCCATCCAGCCAGGCTGTCTTGACTGTCGTGATAAAGAACTGGGAACCGTTGGTGTCTTTGCCAGCGTTGGCCATGCTCACCCATCCAGGCCCATAGTGTTTTAGCTTGAAGTTCTCATCGGGGAAGCGTTCACCGTAGATGCTTTTACCTGGGAATAAACAAGAGTAGGTCAGGGGAGCTGGGCTGGCACAAACCGAGCAGATCTTTGGGGTGAGGATACCAGGGTCTCCACCTGCCCTGAGCCAGGCCAGGCTGAAGTGGAGAACAGCGACTTAGGAGCTGTCCCCTTCCTCCCCTCTGGCCTTTGGAGTGAAACCATGCTGACAGGCCAGGTTTAGGGAGGAGCTCACATGATGGATTACTTTGAGAATGTAGTTCATGGCTTTTCAATAAGGCGCATATTATCAGCGCGCACTGGCAATGGCCCGAGAGGCCTGCCGTGGAGGGATTCTGGTGGAGGGAGGTGCTGCGTAGGATGCAGGGGCGAGGGGAGGGGGAAAGAACCCTCCAGAAAGGAGGAATGTTGCGGATGACCAGCTTTGCTTCCAAACAGCACAAGATGCTGAGGTGGCTGCCATTTGGGTTCTGGAAAGTCAAGAGCCTCTTGTCAACGAATGAACAGAAAATAAAAGGCAACAAGGAATGTGTGTAAGTGTCCCTCCATAAGGGGCCTGGGCCAGGCTGCAGGACACAGGGGCCGAGAGCAGGCAGTTTCAGAGATCCTCAGGTACAAGAGCGACACTGCCTCCTTTTTGTGTCTCCTAGAGATTAACACTGAGCTAGTGAACTAGAGACTCGGAGAAACCCGGCAATAAAGAAGTAATTTTCATTTTGTTTTACCCAAGACCTTTCAAAACCTTTCTTTGCCTCTTCAGCACACCTACGCTCACCCTGTGGCCCCACAGGGCAGAATCAGACGGGGAAACTTCCCAGCCTGGTGCTCATCAATGGCAGCAAGTGGTAGCAGTCTGAGAACCCAGAATTTCTAGACTCTGGCTGGCGGGGGTGGGAGTGCCCCGGCCGTGCCCTGCTTCTTAGTCCCACACCAGGAAGACACTGGTCTCACCCACTGCCACGCACTGGCTCCTGGCTGGGCTGCCAGATAAAAGCCTCTCCAAGTGAGAGTCCTCGCTGTAAATCTCAACCAGCTGCAGGATTTCTATTATTACCAATATCCAGGCAATCCCCAAATCCACAACCTTCGTTCCAATCACTGTCCCAAGAGACAAGGAGTTCCAAACTTAAAGGGATAGTTCTTCATGTTAAACTCAACGTATTCCGTAATGTCGCCCAGTGGACATCGGTTATTCCTTTGCCAGCTCTTCCTCTGCACACTGTGGGGCACCCCCTCATCGCGTGTTCGCTCTTTCTCACCACCCTTGCTACCCCCACGGCAGTCACAACTGCTGCTCAGAGCGGCAACAGCGCCTGTCATTTTACACATAAAGACTCCAGCCCACGAGGCGGGATCTAATAAACCTATTCCAAAGGTGAAGAAACCGAGGCGCAGAGAGGTTAAATGTACCCCGGCTAGGAAGCAGGGTCTGGCTCTCAAATCTCTGCTCTCACCCACCAGGCTGTCTTATCCCAGGGTTCTGGCCCACACCACCCATCCCTGCACCAGTCTGCTTGTTCCTGCTTTTACATCTTGAATCTTGCCGCCGCATTATTTTCCTTCAACCCCCTTTGTGACTGTGTCTTCCGCCTCAATTCAAGTTTTCGGCGGATCCTCACTCCATGCAGGACAAAGCAGTGTGCTCTACTTCCATTCCCCTGACCCCACTTTGGCCAAGTTCCTGCCACAGAACACAGCTGGGCTCATGACATAATTCTGCCTCTTCTTTGCCCATTCCTATTCTCGCCAGTGGGGACCCCGCTCAAATCTTTCCTCGCATTGGCAAGGCCATTCCCCTGCTTGTCAGCACTTCGGCGATGGCTGACCCTACTCAGCACGTATTGGGAACTTACAGTCAAGATCTCACCCAATCCCACAGCACCCATAACTCTTACCACTCTTTATACCAGAGGAAACTGAAGCCCAGAGGACTTGCCTGCAAGGTCGCAAAGCAAGAGTGTGGCAGACACCACGTCCCACACAGCTGTGTCTGCCTCCACGAATACGGCACTTTGGATTACGTCTGCTTTGCTCTCCTCCTCCCCTGCCGCCACCACTACTTAGACCTTGTATCATCATGGAGCTTGCCGAGCACTTTCTCCTAGTTCTTCCCACCCAGGTGATCACTGGAGGACAGAGGCTGAGTCCCAGAGGCTGTATTACAGCCAATGTGTGAGTTCCCAGGTATTAGAAGTGAAAGGCAGTTGCTGGCCCACCGACGGCTGTGTCCTCAGCACCCACCGGAGCCGGGCCCAATAAATACTCATTGGCGGGCGAGCTGCAGATGTTCTGAGGGAACAGTAGGCTATGCACCCACGTATGGTGAGGCCTGCGGGTTGGTCCAGGGTATCTGTCTATCTGGCTGTATGATGTTCGCAAGTAACGCAGAGGGGAGACTCAGTCAGCTCTGGCCAAGTGGCCTCTCCTGGGACACAACCAAGAAAAGCAGCTTCTCCCACCCCCACTGCGGCTCCCATGGTTGCCCACGACCCAGAATCACCTACCCATGCGTTTCGCTTTGCTCCCCTCCCACCACAGGAAGACACCACAGCCGCAGGCCCAGAGCAGCAGGTCTGCCAGCTGGGTGAGAGCCTCTTATGTCCACCTGACCCCCACTGCTCCCTCCTCTCTGTCCCAGGTTCCCTGTACTAAGAAGGGTGCAGCTGGTCTCAGTGCAGACGACAAGCCTGCTTCTGGAGCCAGGGAAGAGGCCTTTTCTACCCAACACAGCCCAGCCCTCCCACCTGCACTGACGCCCCTCTGCCCAGAGGACCTGAGTTACCTCCAGTGCCATCTCCCCGAGTGAAGTCTCCACCCTGGATCATGAAGTCCTTGATCACACGATGGAATTTGCTGTTTTTGTAGCCAAATCCTTTCTAGAAAAAGGGACGAGAAGGTGAGGAGGTGGCACGAGGCACCAGGTGGACATTAAATAGGCCCTGCGGGAACCCAGCCAATCCTGCTCACAGGAGACATCATGGCGGGCCAGTCATCGTTCAACGTGCTGAGTGAGCAGTGACCACAGGCCAGGCTTGGGGCACGACGGTCCGGGAAAGGCTAGACTGCACATTCTTCTGCCTTTACACACTTGCGGGACTTTCTATAACTCTCCTTCACATAATGTCCCTGCCTTTCCCCTCTCATTTTTCCCTAATCATAAGAAGAGATGCAAAAAAAAAAAGTTACCTGCTGACCTAATGAAAAGTTGGAATATAAACTTTCTTAAATAGGGCACTATTATGTTCTTACAATCTGGAAAACTCTGGGCCCCTTATTCGTAAGAGAAAGCTCTGGCGCAGAGACCACAAACTGCAGTTTCCACACGGCATGCTTTCTTTGGTCATTGCAATGTCTTAAAGATAAATTTTCTCAAAGAGAAAAAGCCAGATTTCTGGACTGGGTTTAAAAAGCTCAAGATGTGATAACACTGTCCCGATGGGCGCTGCGGCTGTGAAGTGACAGTGGCGGCAATGGAGGCGGGCCCGGCCGGGTCTGCGGCGGTGGCGACAGAGGATGCTGCTGTCTTCGGGGTGCCGCAGGTGGCGGCATGGCTGGGGCCAGCAGTGAGAATGGTAGCAAGGTGGCGGGAGGGCACTTCGGGTGCCACAAAAGCAGCTTCAAGAGCTTTGCCCAGGAGTGAACAACCAGCCCTACCTCTGGGAGAGTGGTCACTGCTGCGGGGAGACTGGCTGCTGCGCCTACTACTCTGGGCTCTGGGGCATCTGGCTGCTCCGGACTGTCCCCACCCTCTTTAGCTGCTGTTGCAGTTCACGTCATCGACAAGCTGAACTCTGGCTGCAGCAACAGCACTGGCGGCGTGAGATCAGCCTGCTGGCCTACCGCGGGGCAGCCATGAGGCTGGTCCTGTTTCTGCCGGTTCACTGCCTGGGCACGCCATCTCCTTACACGGGGGTCCCAGGCTTCCCCTTGACTGTTTCCAGGGAATGTTCCTCCTGCTCCTCCACCTCTAGCTGCCCTGCCCACTGAGAGGGAACAAATGTGGAAGGTGTTTGCTCCCACCACGGTGCCCCTCTCATCAGGAGGGTAAGCCCTGCCCCCACAACCCCTCCTGCCGCTACTGTCTCCTGACTGGTGACTTGGTCATTGAGCTCTGACCTTGTCCTCACTCCAACAAGGGTGAGCCAGTCAAAGTGGCCAGGGCTAGTGCGACCTGGCCAGATCTGGGGGACCACTCCCCTTGGGCACTGCCTCTAGATCCCAGACTCCAAGTTTCTTCTGTGGGGCTGGCTTCCAGTGAAGGGCACATCCCCTAAGCAGCGCTGGGCGGCTGGGTGAGTTACTTGTCCACAGACAACAGCCCTGGTCCCAACTCCTTGAGTTCTCTTTGGCTTCTCCCTGCTCTGTGCCCAGCGACATACACAGGAGCCTTTGATCTCATTAAAGAGATGTGAACACCACCACCAACAAAAAAGATATAATACTGGGCTCTCCTTGCCAACAGGGCAACAGTTAGTTGGTACGGAGGGCTACTGCTGTGGACGGGCCACACTGTGTTGTTTGCTGCCAGCCCTATTTGCCAACTTCACTTGGTTTGAATTTGACCATCTCTGCCATAGCCACTTACCTCTCCTGTAGCTAAGGCCACAAAATTATCCACTGTTTTTGGAACAGTCTTTCCAAAGAGCCCTATGACCACCCGGCCTATATCTTCATCTCCAATTCGCAGGTCGAAGTACACCTGAGGAAAAAAGAGTATTTTAAACTTAGCCTCTTTAAAGGGGCCTTGCTAGTGAAAAGGGGGCCCAAAAAGCTACCCTGAGAATGGCAGAAAACAGAGCCCCATTTTAAGAACAGTGTTTCTGAATCTGACTTTGGTGGCAACAAAAACTCTATGAGAATCTAGTGAAAACTCCAGACGCATTTCCCAGAAAACATGTTTACACTCTTCTTAGACTACAGGGTAAGAAGCTCTGCTCTAGATAAATAATGGGCCCCGGCTCTAGAAATTAACGTCGAAAAAACACCATGCAAGTTTAAGCTATATTGCTGTGCTTCGTAATGGGAAGTGGCTAAAACTTGATCTGGCAGATGTGATTTTTCGCCGTTTCGCCAGCACTGTAGGGTATTTGCAAACAGACTTCTCTGAGGTTGACGCTGCCGGCCCTAGCTGGGCAGCCCAGGGGCCTGGGTCAGGGCAGGGGTTTCGGGGAGGGTCCGGGTCATTCTGTGGTCTGAATGGGAGAAGACCGTCCAGGCGCCACGAGGCCACGGCCGGAAAACTAGGGAGGGGCTGGGGCAAATCCGAGGACGCCCAGGCCAATCCCAGGCAGCGGACGGAGGGCCTTGCTAGGCAGGTCTGGAGAAGGGAGGCCGGACCTTGACGGTGACTTTGGGCCCCTTCTTCTTCTCATCGGCCGTAGAAGGTCCTGGCAACAGCAGGAAAAAAG
>PVJD01010367.1:0-54267 GCA_004026545.1 Mormoops blainvillei
TTCTTGCAGCCCTCTGTGTTCCCATCCCAGAACTTTCTGAAACTGCGAAGCAGTTCTTTATGACTTTGCCTTTGTGCATGTCTCTCCTGAAGGGCAAGGATTCGGTCCAGTTTCTTCACTATTGTATCTCCAGCACTTAGCAATGCCTGACACATAGGGACCCTCAAATAATATCAGTCAAATAAAAAAAAAATAATGAACAACATCAATTGTTGGCTTGCTATCTTCCTAGCACAGCTATTCCATTTGATCCGCTCAATAACCTCGTCACGTAGGTAGGACGATCATGAATATTTAAAAGGTGAAGACACCAACCGGAGCTGAGTGAAAGAATGTGCCCGTGGCTGTCCGTTTGAGATTTCCTGAGCCAGGACTCGAAGGCCGGCGTTCTGTTCTGTCTCTGGGCTGGCCCCTCGGTCCTGCCCCCGGCCAGGTTACCGTCCACACACAGGACTACTGAGGACAATCAGTAACTGATGACCGGACAGTAGTTTGAAAACACACAGAGCTGCAGGAAGGATGGTGGTCTTTGCCGTGAATGTCGAAGCAAGAGGCAGGTATGGAGGGGTAATCTCTGTTGTGACCGGCATGTCCTCAGTGGCTGGGACCCTCCTCGTGGGCCCATTTGCTTCCATGGTGCAGGAGTGGGTCTGAGGCTGAATCTGTTTGGTTTCAGAACAACAGGAGGGGGCTGCTGGGACCAGCCTCTGTATATTTCAGGGAGGAAGGTGGCCCTGGGGCCACATCAAAGCCCACCTGGCCGCGCTGCCCTCCCAGATGGAGAGCTTGTGCCAGGGGCTGGCTTCTTATCACTTTGTTTTCTGTTTTCAATTTGTTTCAACAACAGGGAGCTTTGACACTCCGTGAACCAGCCAGCGCAGGGCCTGGGAGTGCCGAGCAGAGAGAAGCTCCCTGTTTCAGGGCGAAAATGCTGGTTTTCCAGATGCTAATGGAGGACATTTTAAAGAGCAGAATGTGGGGTGCCTACAAGTCCCTTGCTTTTAAGCAGCAAATTGATATACAAGCTTGAAAGTTTACATATAAATATTTATATTTACATTTCTGTATGTGTATGTACACACACACACACGTGTATATACATTTAAACCTGGGGTCTAGAGTCTTATTCCTAACGTTAGAACCAAGTAAGAACAAAGACGTCCTCATTTTAATATTTAATCAGATGACTTGGGGACCCTGGGGGCTGCCTGAAGGACACTGGGCAGTCATGCAGCACAGAAGGGGGAGACAGAGGAAGGAAGAACAAGGGCAGTCTGGGTGTGGCGTGGACTGGGGGACCCAGCGGACAGCCCCTCGGTGAGATGGAGGGGGTTGCTATGGTTTCAGTTGGCACCTCTGCCGTGGCCGAGGGGCAGGGCCCCCTCCCTGTTGAAGACAGGTGCTCTGTGTATCTGCAGAAGCTCCTCTAGGCAGAGCCGAGGGTGATGCCTGGTTAGCGTTGTGCACGGGAACTTGGGGGCTCTCTGTGTCCGGGACCCCCCTGCCAATGGGCCTGTGCCGCTCATCCAGCGAGTGCAGGAGCCTGGCGTGTGGCAGCCTGTGGCTCCCAGTTAAACCCTGCAAAGCCCAGGTGGGACTCCATTTCCCTGTGTGCCTGGAGCAGAGTCTAGGGCCTCAGAGCCCAGCTATACCAGGTGGTTGGGGCCGTGGGCCAGGACCCTTGGGTTGCTGGATGAACTCTGCCCAGCGAGGGCCCAGCTGAGCCTGGACAGAGAGCCGGTCAGTCTTTAAAACAACCAGATGGGGAGGCCGTGGTGTTTGCCCCAAGTTGTAGTGTTTGCCACTTCCTGTGGTGTAAATATTCCCCCTGTGGCCGGTTTCAAGTTTTCGGTGGGATGCCCCAGAACCCAGAGCTGGGAAGAGATGCACACACCTGTCTCTCACAAGCCCCCGAGAGTAGCCCCAGCACGCTCTCGCACACGGCCGTGAGGCGTGAGCCGAGTCACACCCCCGACCCCTAGGAGTCTGTGCTAAGTGCAAAAAGGTGGCCTCACAGTGGTGGCTGGGGTAGCATGCGTTTGGTCTATTGTCAAAGGAGGGGCACTCCGGTGGCTTCACTGCCCTGCTGGGGAGCTCTGGCAGGCTTTGCCCCTCGACTTTGCGGCTGCTTTGGCGGTTATGGGACTCAGAGCATCAGGCCGCAGAAGCCTGGATGTAACTACGCCATCGATGCCCATTCAAACTGATTCGGATAACTCTGAATCCGAAATTGTCCCTGTCCCCAGGGAAGGCAGGGACACCGCTAACTGAACTTCAGCAGGTTGCACTGTGCCCACTGGACAGGCAGGACAAGCCGCCTGTCAACCAGGTCACATGGCTGACCAGGGTGCCACAGGGAGCAGGTAGCGGAGCCCGAACTTCCACCCGGTGTGTCGGGCCTGTTCTGTCTTGTGCAGTGCACCGAGTGGGAGGCTCTGCCTCCCATCACTCCCACCCTGGGCCAATGCTTCAGTCTTGCTGGAAGGGCACAGAGAGCATCAGTGACAGATGGCTGTCCTACAGCCGCTGGCCTTCGGGCTTCATTGCCACCCTGGGGAAGGGGAGGGGTGGTCAGGCAAATCCTTTAGGATCTAGGGAGGTGCACCCTGAGCATGCAGACAGAGGGGGCCCCTCCGGGCTGTGCGAGCAAGGCTCCCAGGCCCCAGGCAGAGCGCTGTGGGGTCTGCAGCCCCCCGGGCAGCACAACCAGTGCTGCTCTGCCTGCCGAGAGGGGACAAGCCAGCCAGCACCTCCACGGGGGTGGGGAGCCCTCTCACTCCTCAGCTCCTGGGAATGGATGCCTCTGTCCCAGGCCTGGGGACCTTCCTAGTCACAGCTTTTTACCCTCCTCATTCAACTCTCAGTGGGGTTTTTTTCTCACATAACTTTCAAATTTACACCTCTGCTTTCTTCCTGCACTCCTCTCCGGAGGAGCTTAACAGGCACTGGGGCCTGAGCTGGGACAGGGCTGGTTCCCCTCTGGGCCAGGCACATGCCACCTGCTGTTCCCCAGCCTCTGCCCTGTCCTTGCTCCGCGTGGGACCAGGCACTGTTCCCCTGAGAGTTCCTGTGTTCAGTCTGCACCTGCAGATCTGGGAGGAGACATTTGCCAGTCGCGCCCAGGGCTCGTGGCTGTGCAGCTGGGCTGCGGTTTCCTGCAGCACGGAGGGTGAACGCTGGTGTTTATCCTTTCCAGCAGGACCACCGAAATTTCAGCCCCACAGCCCGATCCTGAGAGTGGATTTTAATGAATTCAGCAGAAACTTGTACAGCAGTGATAAAATGTAATTGCCTGCAATTTCACACCCACACTCGCTGGCTAAGCTGTAGAATTCCAGCAAGCTCGCGGTCTCATCGCCATGCAGCCACCCGTTCTGAGCACTCAGGCTTCGTCTGGTGCTGGCACGGAACATGGGCTGGATTTCCATCAGGATCCCAGGGGCAGAAGCGTCTGGCACCACCGCTGTGATTCCTTAGGGGGCGAGGGCCCGCGTACCGGGCCCGGGGCAGGCTGCGAGTTATATCCTTAGGGCGCTTTCCAAAGATTCTTTCTTCCAGATACCTCTCAGCTTTCTTCCGACTGTTCTGATACTCGGACCGCCGGCGTCCACTCCATTCTTGGTCCACTCTGAGCACCTGTTTGCGGGCAGCCAGGGCGGGACCCAGGGCATCATGCTAGTGCCTCCCGTTACCTGTGGAACTCAGGCCACTCCTCAGGCCTCTGTAGGACCAGGAAACCCTGCCCTGGAAAATAATATTGCCTGTCTTCGTAATAACTCTGAGCTAAGAATGGTTTGTTGCTTTTTCTTTGTTTGTTTGTTTTGTTTTTGCTCTTCATGGATTGAAGAAAAAATAAATGAAAATGATATGAAATTCACCTCTCGCCTCCTGCAAAGCACAGAGACACAGCCACGCCCGTTTGTTTCTGTGTTGTCCACAGCCGCTCCCCAGCTGCAGCGGCCGGGCTGCCTAGTTGCGACAGAGACCGTATGGCCTGCGAAGCCCATATTTACTGTTTGGCCCTTTGCAGAAAATGTTTGCTGGTCCCTGGTAGAGAAGAGCGGGTGACTGGGTGGGGATGTCCCTTGTCTGTCACAGATGGACCCTTGGGCTGGTGTCCCGTGCTCAACAAAGAGCTGCGTTTTGGGTGTCCATGTCCATGAGTGTTCACGAGGTCCTCTGGTGTGAGGCCTACGCCCCCCAGTGGCACTGAAAGCCATTGTGACAGGGCCCCACAGGATAGCGAGGTGGTGGGGGCAGGCATGTGACAGTGTCCACCATGGTGGAGCGGAGAGGCCTCCTGCCACACGCCAAGAGTGCCAGCATATCACTTGCCCTTTATCACCGTGCCTTGAACGTTCAGCAAAATAAAAAATAGTTTATACCCATGAAGTGCAGTGGAAAATCAATCTCAGTCCCACAGCCCGGGTTCCTCCGGTCGCAAGTAAGTGCAGACATTAAAATCGAAGGCTGTCATTGCTGGTGTGTTTCCGTCTGAGGCAGAGGCTAACCCGCTGAAAAACGGGGGACCCTCGCTTGCTCTGTTCTGAAGGCTTCCTGCTGGCCAGGGAGAAATGTCCAACGCGGATGGGAAAAGCCTCTCTTTCGTGTGGCTTTGCTCGAAGAACAAACTGAAGGTTGCCGAGGACCCCGTAGCGACGTGTAGAAAGAATGACATGACTTGCCAAGAGCGAGCTCTGTGAGCTGCAGACGAGCAGCCTTCAGACCGCCACTGTGACAGCGGGAAACAAAACGCCGAGCACTTTAAAACTCCAAGTATCGCACAGGTCCCCAAGGTGTCTAATGTCACATTATCAGTGACAGGTAATGGGATGGCGCATTCTCTCTGGCATAGGTGAGGGTCTAAATTCAGCAAAATTCCATCAAGTATTTTGAGCGTGACCAGGGGCTATTAGTAAACTCTAGGAAGAATACTCGCGACTTCCCTGTTCAAGGAAACCAACTCTGGATTAAGCTGTTACGTAAAATACCCCACCTTTGCCAGCTGGGATCATATAAAAACAAGATAAGACCGACCGGCTGGCTGCCTGGGTGGCTGGCTGTGCGGTTGGTTGGCTATCTGGTTGGCTGGCTATCTGGTTGGGTTTTTGAAGCCACCGGATTGCTGCTTAGATACAGCGAGAGGACACTACTTCTGTGATCGTTCCCACCAGCACTGACCCGGGGGCGATAGTTGCCCGGCTCCCTGCCAGCCTCTGAGGCGGGAGAGGAGGGCGGGCCCAGTGACCATGGGGTCGGACCTGCCTCGACGCCGAGACGTGTGGCTCTGTCCCGCTGCGTTCGGTCTGCCCCCAGCTGCAATTCTGAACATCACTGTACGAGGCCGATGCGAACACGGGACTTTCTCTTGTTGACCGAGAAGTGACAGATGACAGTGAAGGTCACTGGCAGAAGGGATGTCAGCTGTCCCTTTGTAGCTCAGCCCTATGGTGCCCGTTGGTGTGGGGATAAAGTCTCGTGTCGATTTCACTGTGTGAAGGTGGGTGCTCACTACAGTGGAGCATCGGGAAATGTTGAAAACGACCTTATTGCTCACTTTAAAAATGCAGGAAAGCAAAGAACAGGAGTAATTTCAAAGTATTTAACGACTGCAGGGCACAGGCCCGGACCTGTGAGAATAAATGTGGCCTGTCTGGGTGTTCCAGAGAATGTGTGCTACATTCAATCGGCATATATCGTTTTAAACAATATTCCTGAATAGATTACTAAATAAAATTATTTCTGGCTCAGAGGGAGACATTTCAGTACTGTAGAAAATCCAGGTTGTCAGAGTGCTGTGTGTCTCAGTAGTTCCAGTAATGAGACGACTACACACCGGTGTCCCTAAAGGCATGTGGCCCTCCCCCTCCCCCACGTGGCTGTAGGGAGGTCATCCAGCTTTCACCCAACACCTCCCAGGGGTGGGCACTAGCTAGGTCTCAGGAACATAAGGAGCACAGCACAGCCTTGGAAGCCCAGCTCGTGTGGGGGAGGAGAGATGAAGAGGTGGGTGCTGACTGGTGTGAGCGCCCATGGGAGAGGCAACATGGAGGGCACCGAGGATCACAGAGTGGGCGCCACGTGGGCTGGGGGCTCCCAAGGGACCTCCTGCGGTTGCTCAGAGGAGCCCCGAGGGACCAGCAGGCAGCACGGGCCAGTCTGGGAAGGGAGGGAAGAGCGCCGGACAGAAGAAACCACAGGTGAGGTAGGAGGGCATGCAGCCTGTCTGGAGAGTTCCAGCAGCTCTGTCGCGGTGGACGGGACGAGGCTGGCCAGCTGGGTGCGGATCGGATTACCGGGATGCCTGTGCGTGTGCTTTGGGGTTTGGATTTCACCCCGAAGGCGATGAGAAGCCACTGAAGGATTTTGAACATGGAAGGGGAGGGTTCGATGAGGTTCAAGTTTCTGATTTAGAACGGTGCTTCTGGCAGTGAGGCTGCAGACAGGAGACTAGTGGTGAAGCTGGTAAAGTAATACAAGGCCGAGCTGACAGTGACCTCAGCTGGAACATTAGCAGTTAGGGTTAACAGACGTGGACCTGAACTAGGACAGGGAGAGAAGGGGGAGGCTGGACAGACACGTCACCACAGTCCAGGCATAAAGCGATGGGGGGCGGTGAGAGCAAAGGGGGGGAGCCCAGCGGGGTTTGGGATCTGACAGAAGAGGCGCCCAGCGAGACTTGGCCATTGGCGGGGCAGCAGAGTGGGGGGCGGTTCCCGGTTTCCAACTTAACACTGTCATTTCCCAAGAGGGGGGACTTGGAAGGGGAAGGAGTGGAGGCTGTCTTCCCCTTTCCAAACTTCATTCTTTTCTGATGGTGAAAGTAATACGTGTCTGCTACAAGAAAGTTGAAAAGTTTAGAAAAAAAAGGGAGAAAAAAGAGGTTGCTCATTTATATTCGACAGTAGTGACAAGGCATCAGTTGGAACTACATGTATTAACATGAATGAATCGTGATGAAAAGGTTGAGAAGAAAAAGCAAGTTCTAGCAGGGTAGAAACAGTGTGATACTATTTATAAACACTTGAAAACATACAAAACAGTACCACATACGGCTAAAGAAAAGATAAACACATTCAGGACAGTATTTGTCTGAGAAAAAGGTGTAATTGGAGGAAGTTACAATGGCAGCATAACTCGGGGAAGATATAATCTGGAACAGACAATAATTCTTGTGGTAACATTTATTTCTTAAACTGAGTGAAATTTGTTATTCATTATAACTCTACATGTCTTAAATATATCATGATTTTTTAAAAAGTCATCAAACCCTGGCTGCTGTGGCTCAATGGATTGAGTGCCAACCTGCAAACTAAAGGGTCCCGGTTCGATTCCCACTCAGGGCACAGGCCTGGGTTGCAGGCCAGGTCCCCAGTAGGGGGCGCACGAGGAGCAGCCACACATTGATGTTTCTCTCCCTCTCTTTCTCCTTCCCTTCCCCTCTCTCTAAAAATAAATAAATAAATATAGATATTTTTTAAGTCATCAAAAACCCATCACTAAAGACCATCATTTTAACACATTTCTCAGGAACAACCCTCTCTCCACTCTTATACAGAGCCCTTACAGAGATACCCTGGGCCCTGCAGCCCTGCCGGCCCCTCTCCGGGTCCAGGTTCGGGCCTGTACACAGGTTCCTTGTCTGGGATCACAGTTGGGGTGCACAGGTGCGTCCACAGTGCCCGTCACTGTGGGCTTCCGCTCGATGCCGCCACACCCTTTGCAAAGCTCCCACAGCAGTTTGAGGAGTTAGGGTGTCTGCGTCGCCACTATCAATTACAAACCCAAAATCCGCGATTCCACCCACTGGGATTGAAGTGGAAGACACCCTTGCCCCAAAGTGTTATTTGTTCCCACCGGGAAAAAACCCCACGGCCTGGGAACCTGGCTCCATGGCTCCCAGCACACCACCGCTGCGCTCAGCCCCCGGGGGCATCCCACAGGCTGGCTCACCAATCGAGCTTCCTTTTCGGTGCCTAGGCGAAATGAAGAAATGATTTCCCATACTGTACGTTTATTCAAATTATATCAACATAAGCAGTGAAGGAAATTTTCTCTTGGTGATGTAATTTCAAGGATCATTTCATGAGCCGGCCGCTAAGAAAAGCACTAGGTGTGATAACCCCACAGGGAGAGAGCCTGCGCCCTGGGCGGATCCTGAAAGATGGTGGCCCCTTTGGTGACCTCTGCTGAGTGCATTTGCTGTCTCTCCTCCCTGCCCCCACTTCTGACATCCTGCCACCCCTTCTGCGGCTGATGTTCCGCATTCTTCATATCACAAGTCGGACGTCATTTCTTCGGCATGACAGAGGACCTCCAGCTACTGCATAGGACCGAGCACCCAGCCAGCGGTCCTTCCGGGCATGCGTCAGCCTGGCTGCACTTCACGCCAGGCAACCCCTGGTTTGGATAACACCGGAAAGGAAAGATTCATTTACGGTCCGATGCAGGCTGAGCCAGATATTTTTCACCAATTTTGGTTAACCCGAAGATAACTCGCTTCCAGAGTCATAGGCATCCACCCAAACTGTAAGAATTCCACCGAAGTTTTACGGCCGGTTAAAATGCGCAGTTGCCTCGCGCGTAGACAGACTGGCGTCTCTGTGGAATATTGTGGCTTCGAAGCGTGAGCAGGTTTGAAGTGAGACATCTGTCCCCACAGAGAAGCGGACTACCATCCGCCGACTTCTGTGGGCATCTCAACGGGCTGCTGGTGTCACTCATGTTGACCCACGTGTGAACTAGGGGAGTTTGATCAATCGATTTTGAACCGCAGGTGCTGAGAGGCGTGAGTTCACATGTCAGCCTCCCCCAGTTCCTTTCCTCTGTGGGAGCCGGTGCTTGGAGACTCCTGTGTTTTCTGTTTTATTTACCTCTCCCCCTCCCACCCCACCCCCACCTCTCCTTCCCAAAGCCCAGTTCATTTATCCTGTAAACACTGAAGGTTTACCCGGGGTCCACTGTGAATTACCACAAAATGAAATGCTGATGAGTCAGGTGGGACCAGCGCAATCGCCAGTCCAACTCCCTTATTTAATTTCCTGGGTTTCGGGTAAAGTCCCACTGGTAACGTACACATCTTGGGAGCCGTTGCTTCTTTTGTAGGAGCCATTCTTGGATTGTCTTCCCTGAATAAAGGGGATATTCAGGGGAGGTTTTCCCGTGTTTTCAAAGCCTCCCCAGGAGCCGAGTGGGGGGAGAAGGAAAGCCAGCAGCTCGGAGGCGCTGCCTTTGCAGCTTCTTTGCAGCCTCTGATAATCAGCTACCCACCCTGCTTCTGTCCCCCTCCCGCGCTCGATGGTGGCTTGATTGTGCCCTTGTTCGGCTGAATACCTCACCTCAGTGTAATCAGCAGGAGTACTCATTTGAAACAAAGGTGTCTTTGACTTTCATACACATTTTCTGAGACAAAAGGAAGAACAGAAGTCGTTTAAAAGCACCGAGGTTAAATTTAAAAGGTATTGTATTGTTCCTGTAGTGTTTCCAGAGAAACCTGGTGGCAGGCGATGGCGGTGGGAAGAAAGTCTATCTTTGTGATATGAAAATGAGCACTAATGTATCACTAACTTTTCTGAGTGATTACTATGTATCTTGCATTGCGCTCCGTGCATTTTTTTTGTGTGTTTAATGGGATATCACATATTTGCAGCAAAGCGCACAGGTGTTAGGTGCACACGTGTATGTGCATCTATAACCACCACCCAGATTGGGGCGGAATGTGTCCGACAAGCTTCCGTGTCTCTTTCTCTTCCTAACGGCCTCCTTCACCTGCCTTGCCAAGGTGAACGCTATTCTGACTTCCATTGCAATTGATGCTTTTTGTCCATTGAGCGGAATGGCCATGAGATGCTACCGCCTTTCCTCTGGTATGGGGCTGCTTTTGCGTGAACTCATGTCTCAGACTCATCCATGTCAGTGTTTCAACACTCCCAGCCTCTTCGTCACAACTACAGAGTATGCCTGGTGCAAATACGCCACTGTTTCTCTCTCCTACTCTTGGGGAGTGTTTGGGCTGCCGCCATGGTTTGACTGTTATGAAGAAATCCGCGAACATCCTTGTTTGTGCCTCTGGTGGATGTGCTCATCCATTTCTCTTGGACGTGTACCTAGAAGGGCATCCTAAGGTAGGCGTAGGCAGGGGTGTCTGGCCCGTGGGCCGCGTGGGGCCCAGGATGGCTATGAATGAGGCCCAACACAAAATCGTAAATTTACTTAAAACCTTTTTATTTTTGTTCATCAGTTTTGTTAGTGTTTGTGTATTCAGTGGGTGACCCAAGACATCTCTTCTTCTTCCAGTGTGGCCCAGAGACTCCAAAGGGTTGGGCACCCTTTGTTTTAGCTGCGTGGCTAAGGCCCCCGGGGGGCTGTGTCTGTGTGGCCACACACCGGCAGCGCATGGGAGCCGTGGTTCCTCTGCATTCTGCCCACAACTCGGTACTGCTGAACATTTTAATTTTAGCCTTTCAGCCATGTTTTCCTCAGTTAGCTATTCCGAAGGCTAATGGTGTTGAACACAGGCTCATTGCTTATTGGATTCTGGACATCCTCATTCACGAAGTGCCTTTTCAAGTCCTGTGCCCAGTTTTTAAACTTGTGTTTTCTGCTGCCTTATTAATTTGCACGAGTTCTTTCTATATTGAGGACAAAGGTATACGTATGGTAGATTGTAGACAGCTCTTCTCCATTTGTGGCTTGATTTTTCATTCTCTTACTGGTGTCTTTTGATGTTCCTGATTTTTTCATATGTTCCTGATTTTTCTGAAGTCCAATTTTCCCGTCATTTCTTTTCTAATCAGTTTTTTGTACCCTTTTAAAGAAAACTTTCCTGCCCCCAAATCATGAAGATATTTTCCTGTTTTCTTCTTGAAGTACCCTACTTTGACCTTTCTTACCGAGGTGTATGACTGATCTAAAATGGATTCATTTTTGTTGCGAGGCAGCAGTCAAGGGTTTTTTCTTGTTTGTTTGTTTTTTGGTTTTTTCCTAAACTGATGTGCGTTTGACCAGAACCATTTATCGGAAGCATTTTCTTTCCCCAACCGTATTGCAGTGGCACGAGGGGTGTTTCCCGGGCTGTCTACAGTTTAATCTCACAGTGACCCTAACATACGCACCCTGGCTCTCCCACTGCCGTGCACGGGAGGAAACTGAGGCTCAGGGAGATTTGAGCACTCGCCCTGCCTGGGTAGCAAGAGCTCAGGGGTTAGGACCTTCACCTCTGCCTTGGAAGAGACATGGTGCTCCTGTGTTTCCTGTCATGCTGGGCACGTGCTGTGGCCACATGAGAAGGGAGTGCCACGTAGTCAGACGGCAGGACAGGGGAGCATTGCATCGTACCCAACCTCAGGTCAAAGCAGTCCCGGTGAAGGCATCGCTGGGTTCCACGCTGGCGGGGAGAACACCTGGGTAGGCAACAGGGGTCCTTCCCAGGGTCCAGTCCTTCCCCATTTGCCGGGAGGAGTCCCCTGTCTGGGCATGCCCAGTTCCATGCAGCTGTGTTTCCCCGGGCTTGGTGGAGGGAGGTCGTGGACCAGCAAGGAGATGTCAGGGTGGAGGCTTCTGTCCTGGGACCGGGTGTCACAAGGACAGAGGCAGACCACACTTAGTGTGGCGATTGGTAACCGAAGGCGCCTGGGAGAAAGAAAGGCAAGCCCTTCATTCGTTCAACAAATATTTATTGAGTGCGCACTGTGTGGTTCCAGGCAGTGGGTAAAGGCTGTGCACAAAACAGATGGTGACCCCTGCGCCCCGGAGCTTAAGAGAAGGATCTTTTTATAAAGGTGCTTTTTCATCGAAAGATCAACCGAACTTCAGCAGCCTCCGTCCCTCGTCTCTGAAGCTTTTCTCCACTGGCATTTTGACAACCCAGTCCCTCTAGTTGTACCCCTGGGCGATCTCCCTAAGACTGGGGACGGAAGGGACAGCTCGACACGCCTTAGAAAGGCAGCGGGCCCTGTCTCGTTTTAGGGGGCGAATTCAAGCACAGGCGTTACTGTTTGCAGTTACACTGTCAGCAGACTGACACAGAGCTGCCCCTGTCATTATTTTGCAATGACAGGGACATCCTCGATAGTCTCGAGATTGCCTTAGGAAGAGTGGAAGGCTCCGCTTATCAGAAGGAAGCTATTTTTAGACTTAATCCTGCAGGACACTGGTCTCTCTTCTCCTGGACCCTTCACCTGGAGACATGATGGGAAATGATCTGAAATCGAGCCTGTGGCCTAAGAAATGAATTTGGAGGAATCGTGCGAGGGAGCAGGATCGATGCCCCTCGGACCCGCTGACACGCCGCCGGCGGCCTTGCACCAGGCCGTTCTCACGTCTGCATTGGTCTTCAGTTTCTGATTTCAACCCGTTTCCACCTCAGTTTTTCTGACCTAGATCCCTCCCCCAAAATGATACATTATTTTACAGATTCAGTCCTACACGCACGTGTGGGGTAATTCCAGTATGGAAACCTATGGGGTGTACTGGGGGAGTCGCAAATGAATGGGATGGGTGAGAGAGGAGCCCATATGCCACCAACTCGGACGCCAGGCAAAGTGGACTGAGTCTGCCATGGGGCCAGTGCCGGCGGTATGAACAGCTACTAGTCACTAGGCATTTCTTCTGTGCTGGACACCCTGGGAACCTTTTGCAAACATTCTCTCTAACCTCAGGACAACCTTCAGAGTTGGTTTAATTCTCCCTCTTTGACGGAACGAGGCCTGAGGGTGATGAATGACACACTCAAGGCTGAACAACCAGGACTTAAACCAGGGGCCACTTGGCCCCGAGGCTGACCCTGCGCTTCCGGCCCTGGCCCTTCCCCTGAGAGGGAGGATGCACGGGGCGGGGGCGGGGGCAGGCTAATTCTAGTTTACAGAAAGGCAGCGTGGCGTGGGATTTAAAAAAAAATTAAATGTTAGAAAATGTTTTGAAATGATTGTGGGTTTAGATGTAGCTTTAAGAAACAATACAGAGACATTCCGTGTCCCCTTTACCTTATTCCCTCCTGATGGTAGCGCCTTACAAAACCACGGTACAGTAAGCCAACTGGCATGTCGACCTTGATCCCGTCCAGACACAGAACATTCCCACCACCCGCTTTCCTCCTTCTTCCCCCTGACCGCATCCCCGACCCTGACAACCACTCACGTGTTTCCTTTTCCACTGTCTTGTCATGTCCAGAATGTTATACAAAACGGAATCACAGAGCATGTAGCCTCTGGGCTCGGCCTTACACTCCGCATAAAACTTTGGAAATTTATGCAGGCTTCATGTATAAATAGTTCACTGCTTTTCATTGCTGGGTAGTATTCCGTGAAAGGGATGGCCCGCAATTTGTGGGGGGTTTCCAGTTTTATTGAGAAATAATTGACATGCATCGATGTATGAATTTCAGGCGCACAGCATCATGGTTTGATTGACATACATTGCAAAAGGGTTACCACGGCAGGTTTAGTTAACATCCATCATCTCATATAGATACCAAAGGGAAAACATATTCTCTTTGTGATGAGATCGGTGAGGGTCTACTGCTCTCTCAGCACGTGCCCTGCATGTGTTAACGGTAACCATCACGCACAGGACATCCCTGTAGTTATTTATCTCGTAACTGGAAGTTAGTCACAATTTGTCTAACCGTTCATGCCCTGAAGGACCTCCGGGCAGTTTCCGGCTCTGGGCTACTCTGAATAAAGCTGCTATAAACCCTCCCATGGAGGGTTTTGTGTGAACGTAAGTCTTCATTGCTCTGGGACCGATGCCCAGGGGTGCCGTCGGCAGGTCGTATGGTAGCTGCATGCTCAGCTTTTCGAGAAACTGCCCAGCTGGTTTCCGGAGTGGCCGCGCCATGCCCCATTCTCGCCAGCACCGTCCGAGTGGTCCAGCTTTTCTGGTTCCTTGTCAGCACTTGCTGTCATTAGTTTCTGTTTTAGCCACTCTGATACATATGTGATGATAAATCATTATGGTTTTAATTTGCATTTCCCGAATGGATAATGATTTTCAACATTTTTCCATGTGCTTGTTTGTCATTACATACACTCTTCGGTGAAATGTGTCTTCATGCCTTTTGCCCATTTTCTAGTTGAATGATTTTTCTCACTGTTGAGTTTTGAGTTTTATATGTTCTAGAAGCTAGACCTTTGTTGGATATGTGGTTTGCAAATACTTTTTCTCATCCTGTAATTTGTCTTTGCATCCTCTGAGCAAGGTATTCACAGAACAAAATATTTAGAGCACAATTTATCATTTTTTTTCTTTTACACTTGATCTTAGCCAAAAGGCTAAGAAGCTACATCATTGTGTTCTCTTATGGTTCATTCTTTTGGCGTCGAGGCTAAGAACTTTGCCTAGTCCTAGAACCTGAAGATTTCCTGCCTTTTTTTCCCCTAAAAAATTATAGTTTTACATTTCACATTCAAGCTCATAATTCCTTTTGAGTTCATTTTAGTTTAAGTGAGAGTCAGGTCAAGGACAGCTTTTTTGGCCTACAGATGTCCAATTGCTTCAGCACCATTTGTTGAAAGTCTGTCTTGCCTCCACTACGTTGCATTTGGACCTTTGTCAAAAATCAGTCGGGCATATTTGTGTGTGTCTACGTCTTGGATCTAAATTCCAGTCCACTGGTATGCGCGTCTCTCCATCTGCCTGCACTTCACAGCCTGGGTTACGTGACGAGTTAGTGGGCTACTGAGAACTGACATCTTAACTATGTTGCATATTTCAGTCCCTGATCACAAATGTGTCCCTATTTTTTTGTATTTTCTTAGATTTCTTTCATCGGTATTGTAGCATTTTGAGCACACTAGTTCTATACATGTTATATTTAAACCTAAGTATTTCATGTTTTTGAACAATTATACGTGGTATCGTACGTGAACTTTAGTATTCATGTTTTCATTGTTAGTAGTTGGAAATATAATTGACTTTTTACAATGTTTACATTGTCTTCTGCAACCGTGTCGGACTCACTATAGTTCTAGTTCTAGGCATTTTTTTCCTGGTAAATTCCTTGGGATATTCTAGGTGGACAATCATGCCCTCTGCAAATAGGGAGAGTTTTCTCTCTTTCCAATCTGTATACTTTTAATTTCCTTTTCTTGCCTTATTGCACTGGCTATAATTTCCAGAATTATATTGCATGAGAATGGTGAGAGCAGGCTCGCTTGCCTTGTTCCTGATTTTAGGGGGAAAACATTGTCTTTCACCATTGAACACAATGTTCATTTTAAGCTTTTTGGAGATTTTTCTGAGAGTTCTGTATCACGAATGGGTGTTGAATTTTGCCAGATGCTTTTTCTCCATCGATATGACCATGTACCCCTTTCAGCCCGTGCATGTGGTGGATTGCACGAAATTTGGAACATTAATTGCCATCGGGGAGAGGACGGCTTTCCGAGTGACTGTGCCAGGCCGTGTGTGACGCGATTACTGACTTACCCCCGTCAGGACAGTCAGTTCTGCTGTAGCTTTGCCTGGAGGCTGCGCACTTTCTTTACCCCCAGCTCCGTCGTTCCTCTTTATATTCATTGAAGATAATCTTTCTGTAAAAGAGCCACAGGAGGGGATGCCAGATGTCACCCATTCTGTTGGCTCTTCAAGTGGGAGGGAAAACGAAACCCTCCTGTGTGTGCTCTCGGCGGGGAATGAGTCCTGTGGTTCATTTTTGCCCAGTGAACTGTATTTGAAGCTCACCTTTCTCAGTTACTTAGCCAACTAATATGACCTGGATATCACATGCCATTTCAAACGATGACCCCTCAGCAGGGGGTGTGGTGTGGAGCCGGGCGTGTGGCTTCAGCTAGAGGCAGGCGACCGACAGGTTGGGGGTGGGAAGCAGACTCACACCCCCGAATGGGCTTTATCAGACCTGAGGAATATAGGTGTTTTCCCTACGACATCCTCAGCCCTGGGCCGTGAGCACCTTTGGACGTACAATTCCAAACCTCCAAAGGCAAGTGTGTATCTTAGAAGTCCCCAACTGGGGCTCTTGGGCCAGGCTCATCCCATGAAGTATTTGGGCCCCAAGAGTGCTGTTTCTGTTGTTTATTTCAAATTAGTTAACAATATTTTAAACATCTGGAAGATTTCAAATAAATATCAGGCACAGAGCTCCTTTTAAAAGATTAGGAGGCCTGGCTCTCGACCCCGTGCTTCCATCCGCTGGACTGAGAGGCGCCCGCCTCGGCGGGGGGAGGAGGGGGGGCTCTCTGCTTTCTCCACCCCTCCCAACCTGCTTCCTGCTTCCACAGCACCTGCCGGCTTCTGTCACCGTCGCATCGGGGACCCTGGCAGACAGCTGAGGGGAAGTGACAGCCCGGAGTCCTAGCACTGTCTGTCCTTTAGGGAAGGTCAAATAGACATCAGTTTTCAGAGTGTTCTCAATACTTTTATTTGAAAAGAGATTTTCTTGAAAGTAATGGCACTGCTAATGAAAATTGATTTTTCTTTCCCACAGTTTATTTTCCAGAGAACAAACACAGGAACCTTAAACATTGTGCTAACAGTAGACGGCACGGGCATGGAGAAGCGGAGCGTGTCACCTCTGGGGAAAGCACGCTGGCATGGTTCTCAGCCAGAGCTGCCCCCGTCCAGGAAAGGGGGTGTGGGGTGAGAGGTGGCTTCCACGGGGACTGAGAGCTGACGGGAGGGACCTGCTGTGCCTGCACCCTCAGCTGCCACAGCCGTTGTCACGTGGGGTTACGTAACATAACATCGTCTGCGAGTGACCCACATCCCCTCCCAGGATGTCAGCCCCATGAGTGCCTAATAATATCTCCCCCATTTGCTGCCCACTTAAGGTGTCCCTAGGGCAGCGCAGGCGCTTTGCCGGAATGAGCTCATCTGGCCTGCCCCCTGGGGACCCGTTGAGCAGGTGTGTGTGGCATCCCTGCTCCTCGGGTGAAAGAACCAAGGAGCAGGGGCGACACTTGCAAACTCATCGAGGCGCAGGACCGGCAACGCGCGAATCTTGACAAATGCGTTCAAGTGTGTCTAGTGGTGTCGCACATGAGTGATTGAATGTTTCTTACAGCCACGTTATGGGATGACATAGTGCACATTATAATGAAAATGGTATATTTTTCCATTTTTATTGCTGTACGGTGTTGTTTACACACATCACATATGTAATTTATGGGCGATTTAAGGGATGTTCAAGGGCAATTAGAGAGCAAATGGTCCTTCAGTTCCTTCTTCCCGGCTCTCAGAACTAACGACACCCATTTGCCAGATTTTTATTTTTTATTTTGTTTCGTTTTTTAAAAACCAACAAAGCACCAGTGAGCTTGCACGTCTATCTGTCTCTCAGCACATGTAGAATCGAATCGTGTAACTGAAACGGATGTGTCGCACTTTAAATTTTGTGGATGTTGCCAAATTTCCACCCCAGGATGCTGTACCAGCTTATATGTGAACCAGTCGTGTGGCCAGGACTCACTTTCCCACATCCTGACCCTGGATTTTTTATGGGTGTGTGTGTGTGTGTGTGTGTGTGTATTTGCCAAACTGAGGGAAAGATTAGGTATCTCATTGTTGATTTTAAATGAGGTGAAACTCACACGACACAAAATTCGGCCATTTGAAAGCAGGCAGTTTAGTGGCATGTAGCCACGGCTGTATCCAGTTCCACAGCACTTTCATTCCCCGCAAAACAGCCCTGTGCCCGCTAGGCAGTCACTTCCTAGTCACCCCTCCTCTGACTCCTAGCAACCACCAATCAGTTTATCATTGGTGGATTTACCAAAAGAAGTGGGTTTACCTTTTCTGGACATTTCATGGCAGGGGACTCACACAAAAATGGCCTTTGTGTCTGGCTACCTTTGCATGGCACGGTCGTTTGAGAATGTTGTAGCGGGCGTCAGTGCTTCGTGCCTCTTTATGGCTGAATAGTATCCCGTTGTGTGGAAATGCCACTCCGTTCCTCCATTCATTCACTGACGGGTATGTGTGTCGTTTTCGCCTTTTGGCTTTTGTGAATGGCGCTGATGTGAATATATGTGTATACGCGTGTTTGTCTGAGGACTCTTTTCAGTTCTTTGGGGTATGTATGTAAGATCATATGGTCATATGGTCGGTAACTCTGTTTAACTTTTTGAGGAACTCTTCGGCTGTTTCCCCAGCAGTTGCGCCATTTCACAGCCCCACCAGCAACGTGTAAGAGCTGCCACTTCTCCACACCCTAGCCGGCACTTGCGACTCTGTTTTGGGCTTGTTTTGCTTTTGGTTTCCTGATAATCGTCCTGGCGGATATGAAGTGTTATCTCGCTGGGGCTTCGATTTGCATCTTGTTAACAACCGGTCATGTTGGGATTTGTACAGCTTCTTCGGAGAAACGTCCATTCAAGTCCTTTGCCTGTTTTTAAATTGAGTTGCTTGTCTTTTTGTTGCCGAGTTGCAAGAGTTCTTTACATAGTCTGGATTCTAGATCCTTATCAGAGATATGATTTGCAAATATTTTCTCCCATTCTGTAGGCCGTCTTTGCACTTTCTCAGTAATAGTCTTTGATCCCTGAGGTATTGTTTTAACTTATTTTAACATTTCTAAAAATTTATATTTTCCTATTTACTAAAGAGCTCCAGTATCTTTTAATGTAATGACCCCCTTGCATTTATTTTTCTGTAAAACCCATGTTCAAATCATTTGCTCACTTTTCTAAAGTGTTTTCTTTTAATATAATCATGAGTAACTTTTATAGGCTGAGTACTAATCCTTTTAATATTTTCTTCCAGGCTGGTGCTTGTCTTTTAATTTGATGATTTGGTGTGTAATAACATTTGTCATATAAGTTACTTGTTAGTTTATAGTGCAGTTGTTAATCTCTTATGGTCTCTAGATATTTTGTCTTCTTTAAGACTTTCAATATTATAAAAAATAGCCTATTATTTTTTAATTTCACCTTTTTATGTTTACACTCTTAATTCATTTTCAGTTTAGTTTTGTGTATGTCTTTAAATATGGACCATAACATTGTTTTATCCTGAAATGAATTACCAATTTTATATGCTATTCTATTCCCTTTGGTTTGAAATGTCTCTTTCATAATCATAAATGTGCAAGGGCATCTTACTCTCTGTTTTATTCCACTGACCTACCCATCTTTTCCTTTGCCGAGACCACACGTTTTAATTCAACAGACTGAGCCTGATAGGCGGTATGGCAACATTCCTCTCTGGTACATCACCAGAGTTGCCTGGGGCTGTCTCTCTTCCACATACCTGTTTGGCTCAAACGGTCAGTTTCTCATTTTATTTTACTTATGGTCAGTTTTTATTAAATGTGGAATGTATAAATTAATGTGGGCAGACATGACTTTACAATTTCAATTTTTTAATCCAGAAACATGGCATGCTTCCCACGCACTCAGTTTTTCTCTTTTTTCCTTCAGTGTAATTTTATTATTTTCTCGACACAGGTCCAGAATGTTTTGTGTGAGATGTGTTCCTGGGTATATTATACTTTCCTTGCCATTGTTAACTTTGTTCTCCTGATGTCTTCCCACTGTTTAATGCTGCTCTTTGTGAAAGTTACTAGTTCTTGGCAGGTGCTTCTGACTGTGGTTAAATGGCCGCCCCCTGCAGTCCTAGTAGTTTTCAGTCTGCACCCAGCCCCTGAGGTTAGAGGGAGACACAGTCCTGTCACCTGAAATAATGGCAGTTTCGTCTCGTCCACCCCGACGTCCTGCCTCGTGCCACTTAACTGTGTTCTGCTGGCCGCACGAGTCCCGTGGTCTCGGGAAAACACGCTTTGCTCCCGGCTTCTAGAGTGACGTTGTTTGGCATTTTCTGTCTGTCACAAGAAGTCTCATTATTCATGTGAAACTTCAGAAAATTCAGAAGTCATGCAACATGCTTAATTAGTATACATTGGAAAAATTTAATTCACAGGCTTTTCCAAATATGTCAGTCTATAAAATTTTGCCCATTTTTATAAAAATCACAAAATAAGCATCGTACTTCTTTTGCTTCATTAAACAGCTTTTTGTATCGGATTTCAGTATTGGATGCTTTCACTTACACTGTATTTATGGAATGAATTTATTTCTACAGCAGTGTGGCTGAAGGTCTGTGTGAATTAGAAAAATCACTGAAGGGCATTTATTCATTCCTCGGATCTTGCCTGTTAATAATGTAGTAGACGGAGTGGCTTCCTTGGTATGACGCCTCCCCCGTCATAAAATGGTACTGCAGAGACCTCCCCCGACCTCAGCTGTTTTGTTTTCTAACCAGGGCGACCTTGCATGTCGTGTAAACTCACCTTCACCTCCCATGATGATCTGAGCTTCCCTGTTGCAGAACAGAACCCTAGAATGGAGTTTTGACTCCATTCACAGTTTTGCTTTTCCGGCCAAGTGCAAACTGCCGTGGAGTTGCTCAGTATTCCAAATGTGGAGAACACTTCCGAAACGCCTGCTCCACCGTCGGGATGCAAGGTCTCCTCCCCCACATGCTGCCTCGCTCAGCTCTGGGAGAGACCGCTGGCTCTTTCTCCCCGTGGCCCTAGAGACACGAGGTTTAATAAACTTCAAAGCTGACTTTGCTCCGGGCTCAGCTTCCTGCGGCAGAGGCCCAGTTCCTGGCTTCAGCTCACATGGCTCTGTGCCTCCCGTCCACGTGCTGCGGAGGTCTGGGGGCCTCGACCACTTGGGACCCTGTCCCATTTACCCGTTAGCATTACTGTTAGTGACTTCGGAGGAGCCACTCACTGCGAATCCCAGGAAGGTGCATCTAGAAGAAGCTGGGGTGCCAAGGGGCCCAAGAATGGGGGCTTCTGGGCATTCCGACTCCTTCACTTGGGAGCTGTGAGGCGTCAGACAGGTAACTTCACTTGTCTAAGCCACAACCGCCTTGTGTGTTCACTACAGTCAGTCACACATGTGGCTGCTGGGGGAACTCAGTGAGAAGGGGAGATGACCCACCTCTAACAGTGGATGGCGTGTGGGAAACGTTAGTATTCATTTCCTGAGGCCTCCAGAACAAAACGCCACACATCGGATGGTTTAAACATAGGAATGTATTCTCTCTCAGTTCTGGAGGCTGGGAGTCTAAGACCAAGGTGTTGGCAGGGCTGGTCTCCTGTGGCTATGAGATCGGATCTCCCCCCACCGCCCTGCTGGGTCCCGGGGGTTTGCTGGCAATCTTCGGGACTCCTTGGCTTCTAGAAGCATCCGCCATCTCTGCCTTCAAGTTCACATGTCATTCTCCCTTTGTGGGCGTCTGGGTCCAGATATCCCCTTTTCATAAGGATATCCCACCGTACTGATCTCATTTTAATTCAATGACCCCCGTAAAGGCCCTCCCTCTGAAAGAGGTCACGTTCTGAGGGACTGGGGGTCAGAGCTGTAAGGTACGAATTTGGAGGTGGCGGTGGGGGCGGGGGTCACAGTTCAGCCCATGCCAACATTCAATAAATATTATCTGTTTCAAAGTTTTCAATAATAGATCAAAACCTGGAGAATTCTCTCCAGATGAAAGAGACAGCAGTTTCTCTGCGGGGCCGTACAATATTTCGAGCAGCCAGAGAGCTCTTGAGAGAAAAGAATACATTTCTGTTGTGCTTACTCGGCGTGTTGGAAGTTCAAGGAGAGCTGTGCTTCATCCAGGGTTTGGGGCCCACTGCCGTTTGTGCTGGGTGCCTGATGACGGTGTTCTGAGGGGAAGGCCTGGCCCGGTCAGACAGGGGCAGCGGACGGCAGTGTCGCCCTGGCCCGCGTCAGGTGGCCATGCGCATTCCACATTGACTCCTAACGGGAAGATTCAAGGCAGATTAAAGGAAAGTGGAGAAACTTTTTTTTTTTTTACACTATATATACACATAATCAAAATCCCTGCCGCAGTGGGGTTAAATTGTAAATCCTTTCCTCACTACATATTTCCTTTATGCCCAGGAATTCCAGACGATGCCCTTGAGTCACAGAACTCTGAGCGCACCTTCACGTGGTCCAGCCTTGTAGCAGGAACCCGTGAAGAATACAGCGATGTGTTGGGGGATCTATTTCAGTTTCCTGGGACCGAAGGGGAAATAAGCATCCCTTCGTAGGAGTGTGATCTCAGACGCTCTGAGCAGGCCACCCTTCCCAGCAAGGTGGGCGTGGCCTGTGCTTGTTCCCCGAGGAAGGAAGGTGCCCACGGAGGTGACTGATTTCCACAGGCTCGCCACGGGCACCAAGCGTAGGCAGACCCGGCAGGGGCGCTGAAAGCCAGCACTGCGCTCCCAGGCTATGGGGACGGGCGATGGGAAGCCCACCCGGAGTTTCCAGACCCACACGCTGCTCCCAGCTTCTCTCCATTTGCTGAACAAAACCAGCGCCAGCAGCCAAACCTGGGATGTGTTCGAGGAACTTGACACTTTTAGCAGAAAGGTGAGGGTCATAAGGGCCCGTGGCATTGCCGCCTTTTCTTCCTTTGGGAGTGAAAGGGACACAGGAAAGCTGTCTCGCAGACATCCAGAGAGAGCTGGGTACATGCGTTGGACCTTGGTTTATGACACCAACGATAACTCCCATGACAGGAGGGGACCGAGTACCCCAAACACACGATAGCCTCTGTGCGGCAGGACACCTTTCGGCCAGATCTCAAAGACTGAGAGCTTTGGGGGCAAAATGCCCACGTTCAACTTTAAGAGCAGGCCCGGGACAGTAGGGCAGATGGGACACGGAAGAATGAAATGGCAGAGGGGGTGCCCAGAAACTCTGAAGGAACGAAACCAGAGCAGTAGCTTGGGCACCAAAAGCAGGAGTTCTGAGGCCCGCATGGGAGGCTCAGGCCCTGAGCAGGCGAACCGACCTGGGCTTTGCACATGCGGGCAGCCCCGAGTCTCCGGGGCGGGGGTGCTCCGTGCAATGGGTCTGTGTTGCGGGTCCTTCTCCGCGGAAGCTGATGTAGTCAAGCTGGAAGGGAGTTTCCCAGCGGGAGCCGGAGCCGGAGCCGGTAGCTGAAGCTCCAGGAGGAGGAAAGGGGAGGGGACGGGGCAGATGCCACCTCTCACAGGGGATCAGTGCGTTCTTCTCCCCCAGTCTGTACAGGTGCATCTGGAGACTCTGCTCCAGTCTGACTCAGCTCTTATGTCATCCTGGCCCCAAGGAAAGGTGCCACATGGACACCCTGGATCGGGCGCACCCCCAGAGAACCAGCACTTGTCATTCAGCCCCGGTTCACATTTAATTAGCTCTTGGACTTCGTGGCAGCTGCCGTTTCTTAACTTCTGCCACGTGCTGGACACTGGTGCTTGGAGCTCTCCTGCAGAAAGCCCTGCACTGAGCGGGGGTGGGGCTGCCTGTAGTTGCACAGCTGGGACAGGGGCTCTAAGAGGGTAACTTGGCCAAAGTCAAAGTCAGTGTCGGGTCCTCCAGTGCCCAAGTTCGTTCCGCATTGCTCCGTCTCCCCCGGCACCGGTCAGGCAGGGAGGGCACAGGTCCAGAGGGCGGAGGCAATGGCTGACCGCGACACAGGCAGGAAAGCGCGCTGGAAACAGCCTAGTTTGCTTCTCCCAGGGCGGAGGCTTGCAGAGGAAGATGGCTGGAGCTGAGCCTTAAGTGGTAAGGCAGAAGTGCGCGGTGAACACTGCCTGCGAAGCTGAGCGAGAGCCCAGAGCCCCGGGCCGTGAGCCCTGCTGGGCTTAGGTGAGGCGAGGCCACAAAGTAGCAGGCTCTTTTTTGAAGAAAATACCTTTTCCTTGCTCACCCTGCATCTGAGTCTTGACCCTACTTATTGGGGGCCTATCTAGGGTGGACCCCACTTTGATCAAGCCCAGGAAAGCCTCCAGGCCAAAACTCAGCGAAAGGGGGCTGAGTTCCTGGGGCCAAGCAAGTGCCGAGGGGTGGGGACCAAGACGCAATTGTGACGGCAGCCGCTGGGACGGGGACCTCAGAGCCAGCCTCTATGGGCTCTCGGAAGAGGGGGCATTTGCAAGGAGTGCCAGGACCACCTGCTGAGTGCCAGGACCACCCAAGAGGAGCGGGAAGTTTCCCGCTGCAGGCAAACAGAGCCATAGCTGGGATGGATGAGAAGGAACTTAGCCCGGGCAGCCTAGAGGCTCATCGGGGAAAGAGGGAAAGTCCGCCCCAGCGCCAGGCCCGGCTTGTGACCATGGGGTCTGGTGTCCTGGAGCTGGGGTGAGCTGCCTGTGTTTCTCTGGCCACCAGGCAATTATGGGTTATTTTCAACCTAAAGAGGGTAGTTGAGTGTTTGGTAATTCCACTTGATATTGGGTTGTTGGCCTTTTTATTATGTGGTTGTAGCATTCCTTAAATATATTTGCAAATACTGTACGCCAAGCCGTGCTTGCCCTTTCATTTTTTAAAATAATTTATCCTCATGAGCAGAAGTTTTTAACTGGGATGAAGCCTAATTTTTCTTTTCTTTTTTTCTTTTATGGTTATTACTTCTGCTTAAGGAAACTTTGCCTGCTCCTAATTCGCAAAGATCTGCTGCAGTGTTTTCTTCTAAAAGCTTTACAGCTTTAATTTCCGGTTGAGGCCTGTGATTTATCCCAAATAAACTTTTGTGAATGGTATGACGTGGTCCGGCCCCCTGCACCCTGCGCTGAGTACCCAGTCGTGCAGCGTCATCGCTGGGCTAGATCCTACCAGCTCAGGACAAACGGGTCCTGTTGGCGCATTGTCACATTCCACGTGCTAATCTCTCTCGTGAAGAATGTTTGTGCTGTCAGGGTTTCTCAGCCTCGGCACTGTTGGCAGCCGGATGATTCTCCACGGACGGCTGTCCTGGGCTGTTTTAGCCGCAGCCCGGACCTCCACTGGCAGCTGCTGGCGGGACCCCCTCCCCCACACCAAATAGTGACAGCCCAGTGTCTCTGAACATGGCCAGATGTCCCCAGCAGGCCCAGATCATCCCAAGTTGAGAAGTATTGGTCTATGTCCATGAGGGATATTGATCTGTGATTTTCTTTCTTTCTTTGTTTTTTGTCTTGTCATGTCATGTCACGTCTGGGTTTGCCGCTAGCCTTTCGCTGGCTGCCGCTTCTCTCTCAAGAGTTTTGTAGTCTTGGCGTTACTTCTTCCTTAAATTTTTGATAGACTTTATCTTTCCCAGATATGCCTGCGGGCTGCCTGAAGGTTTGGTTTTCTTCCAAACAGATGATTTTATTCTGTTCCAGACTTACGTGTCCCTGTCTCCCATGAAGCCACTCGAGCCTGGAGTTTTCTGTATAAGAAGGTTTTGATGATGAGTTCACTCCTGTAATAGCAGTCGGACACAAGATTGCCTCCTTCGTCTTAGGGCAATTTTGTATTTTTAAAAGCAGTTTGGGCAGTTTTTCTATGTTGTTGCATTTATTCGTGTAAAATTTATATTTCCTTACTTATCCTTTTCACGTGTACCACCTCTTTCATTCCCAATAATGGCTATTCGTGCGCGTTTTTAACTTAATGACTTTATCGACTGCTCCGGCCCCCCCACCCCGCCCAATGACCTGCTTAGAGCAGGTCAGCTCGGCATTTCCTCTGCGAACTGCCGGCTTCTAAGCAGATCAGCATTTCTCGTGACCCCGCAACCTCATTTCTCCGAGTGGGCTTTGCTCCTCGCCTGCAGCCGAGTTCCTGAGGCCAGCAGTTTTCGTCTTCCCTCAGGTCCGTGTTCGGCCCCTCCCCGTCCTGCCGGCCCTGTTTTTTAAGCAGCCGCAGAAGCTGGCTCTTCTGCTCTCTCTCCCCAGGCACGCTCCTCGTTTACTGCTTTATCTTAGTTTTTGTTGCACTCGCCTGTTCTTAGGCTTCCAAACCCCTCTCAGACCCGCGGCCACTATGCTGCCCCTCGCCCGGATACCCAGATGCGCTGAACCTCGCCGTTTGCTGCCTCCCCGAGACCCGGCGGTCCTCAGGCACCTGCCCCGTTGGGTCTGTGTGAGTGCCACGCTGGGGAGCTGTAAGTACTGACGCTCCCTCTCTAAAGGCCAAGTTCATTAGTGAAACTTCTTTTATATTGTCATTCTAGCTTCTGGTTTCTGATGTGCCACACTTACTTTGCAGTCCAGAGTAAAACTGTTGAGTCGCAGTAACTAGCACCATTGACTTTTGCTACATTGGGGGCTGCTTACAGCTCCATGAGGGCAGAGATTTTCTGTTTATTTCACTCATCTCTGTGACTTCGGTGTTTAGCTTGTACCCGGCCCATGGGTGGAGCTATAAAAATGTGTGCTGGTTAGATTTTTTTTTTAAATCTAACTGGGTACTTCCCGTATGCCAGGCCACAAGCTAAAGATTCTCAATGCGTCTTCCCTCTTAGCTCTCCCAACCATCCCACGACATAGCACAGTCCTTTTTTGCAGATGGGGAAACAGGCGTAGAGAAGTTAAGTGACTTGTCAAAGTCACAGACTTTTTAAGTGGTCCGGCTAGATTCAAGTCCGGGTGTGGACACCAAAGAACATTCTCTCAGCCTCTGCCATAGTGATGCCACTGCCATCGAAGGAAGGTATACAGACAAGGTGCTGCCTTAGCAGAGTCCGGGAACCACCTTCGTTTCTGTAACTCACTGAGGTGGGGCATGGAAGGCATCATTAAGCAGGTTTTTTTTCTAGAGCTCCTTTAAAAAGACAAATAGCCCAATTTTAAAATGAGCAAAAGATCTGAATAAACAGTTCTCCAAAGAAGATACGCAAACGGCCACTAAGCACATGAAAAGATGCTTAACATCCTCACCCTTTGGGAAAATGCAGATCAGAACCACACCGAGATGCTGCCTTATCCCCACCGGGAGGGCCCAGTGACCTGGCTGAGCAGGGGCAGGTAAAGACGGGGAACCCGTACACGGCGGGTGGGAACATATAATGGTGTCGCTGTGGTGGAAAACAACCCAGAAATTCCTCAAAAAGCGGAGTTACCGTATGACCCAGTAGCCTCGCTCTTCGGTATGTACCGTGGGTGAGAGGGAAAACCCATGTCTGTTAAAACCTGTGCACCAGTGTCCTTCATGGCGTTGTGCGCTAGAACCGAGAAGTGGGAACAGCCCAAGTGCCCACCAACCCGATGAATGGAGGCACTGTCTGCGGCCTGTCCACACAAGGCGAATGTGCACCGAAAATGAAGGTTATCCGCCACGGAAAGAAGGGACATTCGGACACACGCCACCACATGGGTGAACCTTGAAGACGTGGTGCTCACGGGAAAGCCCACGCAGTCCGATGGCCTGTGTGCGGAATACCCAGATTAGGCAAATCTGGAAAACACACACTAGCAGCCTCCGGGGACGGGGCGAGGGGGCGATGGAGAGGCATGGGTATAGGGCATCTTCTGGGCACCATACCTGCTCAAGAATCGGGTAGTGGTGAAAGCTGTACAACTTTGTGAATACACAGAAACTGCTGAATGATAAACTTTAGAGGGTGAACTTTATGGTAAAGGAATCATATCTCAACAAAGCTGTTATTTGAAAAAAAAAAAAAAAAAAGAAATCAACTGCAGAGAGAGAGCAAGAGAGAGCAGCTCAGCCCAGCTAGACAGGGTGTGGTTAGAAGATAACTCTACTGAGCGCCAGAGATCTGGGGTCTTCATGGCGTGACCGAGCCAGCCCGACCCTGCCACGCCTAGCTGGGAGCCTCTGGTGCAAGCCCCAGCCCTCTGAGCCTCTGTTTCCTTTCTTGTGTGTGTGAAGTGGCAGGTGTGGACCAGTGAACAGTTAAGGCGGCCTTCGATCCTCATGCACCTGCACATTTACAGGGGATAATTTCCCTGCCTAGTTCTAAGTTCAGGGTCTCTTATGGCAGGAGGGCCAGGTAGGGACCCTGGAGTGCTGGGGTCTTTGGCCCATTAAGTAACAAAAACAACAAAAACAACTCAAAACACGGAGCCCAGCAGGAGAGAAGAGCAACCCGTGCAAACCGTCTGGAGAGACCACTTCTTTCTCTAAGAAGGAACTGGGGCCATGGCAGAGCGAGCGTCTTGGGGCCAGGTTTCTGCTTGAATGCTGGACCCTCAGATCTGGTCCGGTGACAGTGGCTCACAAGTCACGTTGCTCCTCGTGAGGAGAGGAAACTCGTGCTGACATCCTACAAAAACATTTGCCTGAGCCGACAGCTTCCCGTGGTCTCCCTGGAGCGTGTGGCTTTGCCGCGGGCTGGACAGGGCTCTGACCCTTCTGCTGGAGCCTCTGCCGGCGGCCCCCGTGCTCCTCCCCCAGGTGTTGGTTGTTATCGAGCCCTGGATGAAAAGTAAACAACCCGTCCTCTCTCCTGCGGGAAGACGCCCAGATTGTGAATCTGATGAGCAGGATCACGTGGCAGCCTGGGTCCTACCTAGAGGGGACACCGGGCATCTCTTTCTGGTCACTGTTGCCGATAGTAGGGGCCCAATTTTCTGCAACCCACCTCCAAAGGTCACATCTGAAATCAGACCACTCCGTGATTTTCAGCTCAAGGGAACCAAGATTCTGGGGCCACGAACTGATGTAAGAGTGTGTAACACTGCCCATGCAGCCACGTCCCACTTTAGGAAAGACGCAGGCCAGGTGCGGAGGTCGCCAGCTCACACGCAGGCCCCGTCACGTGCCCCAGCACCTCACCGTCCAGCCGCTGCCGGAGCAGCCTGGCAGCAGAGCTGGAGGCCGTGCCAGCCCCACGCTCTGAGTCACGGCTGCTGGGGCCGAGCCCAGGAGGCGGGCTGACCCGCTCAAGCTTACAGCCGGGTGGGCAGGAGGGAACAGAGCCCAGTGTCCTTGCCGCCCATCTGGTCTCTTCTGCCGTATTGCGCTAGGTCCCTTTCAGGGCCGAAGGAAAGGAGGAGCCGTTCCATTTCCCCCACTCTCACCCCTTGCTTGCCGCCCAGACCCTCTGCTCTGCGAGCCTGCGCATCGCCGGGAGCCCAGGGGCATGCTCGTTCCTGCCACTGAGTCCTTGGTCGTCTCTGGCCTGGGCCGCTCTCAGCTCGGGGAGCGTTTCCTTGAGCAGGGAGGCATGTTTTCCCCCTTGCACATTGAAGCCCACCTTGGAGGTGCTGGGGTTACGTGACAGAGGCCACCCGTGCGTAGCTGCTGACCTCTGTCAAGGACAGAAAACAAGACCCACTCTCTCCCTCTTCCCCATGCATGCGGGTAACTTTTTAAAGATGACTTTTAAAAGTTCACTAAAATGAGTGATGTGTCTCTTTTTGCCTTACCTACCTCTCCCAGAAAGGGCTCTCGTGTTCGCTAAGAAAATTAGTAGATAAGACCAAGATCGGACTGCACGGTGAGAGGCCAAGAATTAAGAGCAGGGGCTCAGATATCAGGTATCAGCACAGCCGTGTTCACGGCAGCATGGCTCCCGGGGGCCGACAGGTGGAAGCCGCCCGAGTGCCCATCGGTAGGTAGATGGGTAAATAGCACATGGTCTGTGCACAATAGAATATTGTCCAGCTTTTAAAAAGGCAGGAAATCCTGACACATGCGACAGATGAAACACGAGGACACGCTACGTGAAGGAAGCCAGTCACAGAAGAACAAGTGCTGTGATTGCAGTTGTATGAGGTCCCTAGAGAGTTCCACTCCAGAGAGACAGGAAGTGGAATGGCAGTTGCCGGGGGCTGCGGTGGGGCAAATGGGGAGTTACTATTTAATGGGTGCAGAGTTTCAGCTTTACAAATGAAAAAAGTGGTGAGGACTGCGGTGGCGGTTACAGAACAATATGAATGTACTTAATGCTCCTGAACTAGACACTTAAAAATGGTTACGGTGGTAAATTTTATGATGTGTATTTTACCACAATTAAGAAAAAGATAGTCAGGAGAGGAAATGATCAAATCCCCATGGTGACTCATTTCCGCATGAGGACACCTGTGCTCCCTGCGCCTTTGTTACCCCGGCACCTAAGTCAGGTCTGCGAAGACGCCAGGCGCTCAGTCAGTGGTAGCCGAGCTGAGCTGTGGTGTGACCACGTTAATGCCACGTGCGCGGGCCAGGCATCACCGTTTACGAACATGCGAGATTGTATCTGGTTGCACAGACCTCGTATCCGGAGGTCTTACCTGTCCTCCAGGGGAGACCCCTGCTCCAACCCCGTGACAGGCAGACCTAGAGGGCCACATCCGGACACTCAGTTTCCAGGCATTTCAGACATCAGCGAGAGCCCAAGTGGCTACAAAACTAGTGGGCCAGCTTTTAAAACTTCTCTGTTATACATCGCAACTTTCGAGGAGAGATGGAATCACATGTGAAATGGCCACTAATCAGACGCTGCCCGTTTTCAGGGCCCTGTGTGTGGCGGGCCCTGTACGACCCCCTCAAAGCCTCTGTTAACCTCATTTCGTGGCCCCGGCCCCCGATGCCTGTCAGGGCGCCTCTTGGACGGAGAAGCAAACAGAGGCCCGTTCAAGGTCGGAGCGCTGGAATGTGGGGGCACCAGGTGTCAGCCTGGCCCTGATGCCAAAACCCAGGCTGCTCCATCAGCCTTCTGAAGCTGCATGGATGCCATCGGGCTCTGCAGACTCTGCCCCCTCCCTCCCTTTTCTGCACATACCGGGATCATTAATATTGCAAACTCTCAGCTCAGGCTTACTGGACGGGCGGCCCTGGGCAGGCTGCCGAAATGAGGCTCAGTGTCCTCACCAAAAAGCGGGGCGGCCACAGCGCCCTCCCTGTAAGGCCACTTGGAGTGTTCGAGGAGATGCCACTCATATCCGACGTCTGTCTTGCAATGGTGCGATGCAGTGACGGTAGTGACCACACTTGGAGCAGCTTGGGATTGTCCGGTGACATCTGCATTGGCCCAGTGTTTATGAGACCACTTACAGAAGTGCTGTCCACGTATATAACGACCCCTGGTTTCAGGGCCTGTCCCACAGGGTAAAGCACTCTCCTTGGGAACGGGCACATTGCATCTGAAAGGCAGGGAGTCCTGCGGCTGATCACGCGCCCCCTTGGCTGCGGCCGCTGCAGGCTCACCTTACACTGCGATCCATCTATGCCAGTGCCATCTGTGGCTGAGGCTTTACGGTTCAGTGACTTCTCCAGTTCATTACTTGCTGCTTTTCAAAAAGGAAAAAAAAAATCACCGTTTCCCCAGGTTTTATCTGTGTTGTTCATTGTAAGCTCCCTCCAATGTGCTTGGGTGTAAATTATCAAACAACGTTCATTATGATTTACTGTCAAAGGTGTTTTATTAAATTGCGTGAGAACCAATGGGTCTCATAACGGCTCACAGGGCAAGCAGACCGTTGTCACCGTGCCCAGTGGTCTAGATGAACCAGCCTGCAAAAGTTGGCGTTATACATTGCAAGTAGGTTAGACAAATTAACGTTGTGATGTTATCTGGATGAGTTTTCACACTCAGAAAACGTTCGCACAGGAAGAATGGCTTCTTGGCAGGAGAACCAGCATCCTCAAAACCAGGTGAAAAATAGAAAAGGACCGAGAGGCTGGGGAGAAAGAGGAGACATGTGTATCTGACAGGAGGCAGAGGATGAAATAGTTCTTTGTCACACCTAACAAAGTGCTCTGCCGAAAACTTTGAAGTAATGGTCTTGCGGAGTTTTACTTGTCAAAGGTGGCTCCGCTATGAAAGTCAAAGCGATGTTTTCTGTCCCTGCTGATGAGTAAGGGCACCCAGGTGGACACTCGCCCCGTGCCCCGGTTGCCACGTCAACGTGCCGGCGACGTCATCGCCGGGGGAGGAATGCTTTGAGGTTCTTCAGCTCTGGGCAGAAGGCGGGGCCCTCAGTGTTCCAGGCGTAGTTACACATGTAAACTGCGGCCCATTTTTCTCTCTGAACACGTCCTCGTCATTAGAAGACATTTCAAACCGATTCAATGTTTCTGAAGCACTAGTGGGATACAGTCAAACTGTCTGCAGAAGGTATGCTCTGTTTTTACCCCACGGACAGAACTCGTATCAAAACATAGAAGAGAGCGCTTGTGCCATCAGCGGTCAGCGAGCGGGTTCAGTAGGCCGGTACACTGCCAGGCACGGGGCGGGGGGACTGGGGAGGACACCTTCTGAAGATCATGGTCCCCTCGGGGGGACCGACTCATGAATGATAATTACAGAATAGTGTCGTGTGGACAGTCATGACAGTGTGTCAGGGTCGTAGTCCTGGGTTGAATTGCATTCCCCTGAAAGATACATTCAAGCCCCAACTGCAATACCTATGAATGTGACCTCATTTGGAAATAAGTTTTGTGCACATAGTCCAGGTGAGATCATACTGGTTTAGGTAGGACCTTAAATCCAATGTCTGTTATTCTTATCAAGAGAGAGGAATGTGGGGACACGGGGAAGGACGCAGGGAAGATGGTCATGTGAAGGTGGAGGCAGAGCTGACAGTTACAGTGCCCTATAGTCGCCTACGACCGCTAAGGACAGCCAGCACCCATAAGGAAGCGGCAAGGAACGGTCTCCCCTTGGTCCTTCAGAGAGAGCGTGGCCCTGCCCACACTCCGATTCAGGGTTCTGGCCTCCAGAGCTGTGAGAGGACAGACTCATGCTGTTTGAAACCTCCCTGTTTGTGGGACTGCGTTGTAGCCACCCTGGGAAAGGAATACAGACCCAGACGCAGTCGGAAGAGAGGGGGGAAGGGGAGGGGCGGACCTTGAAGCCCCTCCAAGAGGAGGTGACAATGACCTGGAACAGTATCAGAAGGGGAGGAGTTGGCTCGCTGGGAAAACTTGGAAGGTGACAACCAAAGTCAAGGACACGGGCATTGCAGCTGGTCACATCTGGTGAGCCCCAGCAGCCTTGTTGGACAAATTCCCGGCCTGGGCTCCGCGAGCCCCTGCGCGTGCACTCGGATGTTTAAGCATTTGTTTCTCAGGCCCGCCTCAGTGTGTATAGGGGAGTCTATCCCTTAGGGTCTTCCAAGCAGCACGTGACACCCACAAGGTCACAAAGTAGCGATGTCAAGGGGATTGGGGGGACCCGACTGGAGCCGAGGCTGGTGGGGTCAGCAGCTCGGTCGCGGTCTTGCTGAGACCAGGCAGTACAGGGACAGCCGAACTTGGGGCAGAACAGGCCGTGGCTGCCGGCTGCATGCTGGCGGCGAGGGAAAGGGAGTGGCGGGGGAGGTGCCTGGAATTCTGTTGTGGGGCTGGGAGGATGGGGCCACTCACCGAAATAATGGGCACAGATGGGATCGGGAGCAAGGAGGAGGAGGAGGAGGAGAGGGCGGCTTTTACAGGGCGTTGGTTGTTTCTCTCGAAAAACATGAGTTTGGTGACATGGAAGCAGCTGGTATTAGGTGCTGCTGTTGGCAGGCGGGGGTCGGGTCCTTCCTGGCATTGGCTCGTGAAGGGAGCAGGGGCCACGGCGGGGCTGAGATTTGGTAAGAGGACCCAGAGGGCGAACTGAGGGTCAAGAACAGAACCCACAAAAGAAAGCAAGATACAATCACCCAGAGGGAAGAAGATATAGGAGAAAGACCACGTTTTTCTATCGCCAAAGATGGAAAGACTTTCCAGAGACATTGGGTCACTGACAGAGTCAAATCTCACAGAGATGTTTAATCTCCCTTAAATCTGAAAAGCAATTCTCTCCGAGAAACCTCTGCTGGAAGGGGTATGTAAAGGTGCGTTGAAGATCCAGGGGGATGCTTGACTCCTCTGAGAGTGGAAGTGGGAAGACCCGAGAAGTGGGGAGGAGAGCACATGTCCTCTGTCCCCGACGTGAATGAGAAAGACAGGAAAACAAGTGAGCTCGTGCACGCGCTGAGGGCTGCGCATCCGTCATCTGCACTTGACTGTGACGGATGGCTTCATTAGGCAGTGCCTGATGCTGCCTGTCTGCGGTCTCTGCAGAGACCGCTCCGGCAGTGCTGGGCGCCAGCGGGCGTTGTGTGCGATTCTGCCTGAACCCCGTGACTTACACAGTGCGCCTCGCCCTTCCCCGTGTAGGCTGGGTTTTGCTGCCTTGCCCGAAGCTGTCTCCACGTTTGCCTATGACCGGCCCCTCCCCTGCTTCCACTCCTATCTAAACCCACCCCATCTTTCAGGGCCGTCCTGGGTGTCCCCTTCCCAAACCTTTCCTGGGTCCCTGGGCCATCAGGTCTCTGGGGCTTATGGAGGCCAAAGGTAGCAATGCTGTGACTTTCTCTAGCATCGTGGGAGGGGAGGGCGTCTCGCCCGCCTTTGCCTCTCAGTCCAGGCCTCTGACGCCGTGTGGGCTGTGTGAATTCCTGCTCAAGGGCACCTTCCTCCCGGGGGGACACCTGGGTCCAGAACAGCCTGGCTCGGGGCCTCACAATGTGTTCAGCTCATGCTGACGATGCTTGTGGCCTCTGGGAAGGCGCTCAGGAGGGGCTGGGGGCGGGGGTGGACTCGGAGGAGTGGCTCAGGCAATGTCAGGCCTTCTAAGCAGTTCAGGAGAGAAACCTGTCTGACACAGGTGAGGACACAGAACCCCCCCCACCCCCCCCCGCACCAAGGACCAGAGTGATGGGCGTCCAGCACACCTAGTTTGTAACCAGCGGCGCCTGCGTGGGGAACTGGGCTGACCACCATTTGTTCCACACTAAAACCGAGAACACTGGCATTCAAGGGGCTTCGTCTCCTGGAAGCCATTGGTGCAAAGCCACAGGCAGATGCCCTGAGTGTGGTTTGCGAAGGGCCACAGGGTGGATTTGAACCGGAAGCGGGACGGTTCCCTCCTCCTAGGGCCTCAGCTCACTGTCTGGGGAGGAGCTTGTTGGTCTGGGACCGGGCGTGTCCTTGGACACGAGCTGCAGCTGAGGTCCTGGAGGCCTGAGTAAGGTCCCCATGGTGCCGAGGCCCCTGGTCCAGCAACCGCACTTTGAGAGACTGAGGCAGGAATAGGGGTTTGTTGGGGGGCCGTGCCCTACAGGAAAGAGCCACGGGCCAGTTAAGGAGGCCCAGTGGGCTGAGCAAGGCTGGGGGCTCGGGGACTACCTGCCTTCTAGTTTACACTCTGTGGCACAAACAACTCGGCTGCCTGGCGTCTGAACCCCTGAGCATCACCACCAGCTGTGGGCTGACGCAAATGAAGGCACAGCCCCCCACAGGGCCACCCTGTTGGCCACAGACAGCTACCCTCCCACATGAACAGAGACTCCAGGCGCTCACTTCTCAGAGGGGAACCAAAGGCAGGGAGATCACGTAATCCACGCAAAGCCACGTGACTAGAGTTTGGACCTGGGCTGCCGGACGCTGTGACACAGCTCGGTCTGGTATGTGTCCTGACCGAGGGCTCAGGGTCTGCCCACCCTCTGCCTGTTTCCTTTAAGCAGGACGATTTCTTGATGCAGAGGGGCATTAACCCGGTGAAAAGAGGGTCAGAACCCCCTTTGGTTTTCCAAGGTTGGGCAGGGCGGTCCTGAGGCCGAGCTCTGGTGAGGGCTGCTGGGAGGCCATGGGCTGGCGGGACAGCCCGGCTGCCCCGTGGAGGGAGGGAGCAGCTGGCCGGGCTGCCTGCTGTCCTCGCTCTAGGGTCCCTTCTGCAAACCAAGACCAGGGGTGCCCACTCTGCCCTGGTTTCTGCTGTCTCCTGTGTTGGAGACACAAACTGCCCCTCCACCCACCCCCAGGAAGCGGTCCCATCCCAGCTGCTGGAAGATGTCAAGCCTCCCGTTGGTCTTGTTCTTGCTGACCCGCCCTCGGGCCCACTGGCTTGTCTTGCTCGGATGCCAGCCATGGCGGTTGTCGATGGTGGGGACCTCTCTCCTGGTGACAGCTGTGTGGCCAGGTGGGAAGGGACAGGGAATGTGTCCTCACCACATGCCAGGCACTGTGCTAAATTCTCGATGTTCATCATGTCACCATTCCTTGTAACCACCCTAGAAGACAGGTCTTCTGTTGCCTCCACCCCATGGCAAAGTAAGGCTTAAATGACTTAAATTGCCCAAAGGGTTAGTGACAGAGACAGACTTGAATCGGGGTCATTCTTTCCCCAAAGTCTCTGTTCCTAACCACTCTGGGAGTTCACCTCCTGATGTCTTTGGGGGCCATTAACATTGCATATCAGGCACCCTTATGTCTGGCGTTAGTTATTCCTCAATTTCACTAAAAGAATAGGTTTATGGCTGTAAGTCCCAACTTGACTAGCTCTGTGAATTCCCTCACAGATTTAAAATTGTTTAACTGTTGCAGTTGTGGTTCCTAAGCTGTGGATCTCTTTCTTTCAACAAGCGTTGCGTCGTCAGTATTTCTCGTGCTGCCGCGTACCCTCTGTAGCCATCGCGTACACTCTGTAGCCATCACCCGACAGGCCGTGCATTTTGTCTGTGCATCGACTAGCGGCTCCCCAGATAGTCTGCGCCAGGTGCGGTGACGGTCCCCTGAAATATGTCCACGTCCTGATCCCCAGAACCTGGGGACACGCACCTTCCATGGCAGAGGGGGCTTTGCCAATGTAACTAAGAACCTGGAGATGGGCAGGTGGTCCTGGATTGCCTGGTGGGTCCGGGTTTTATCAGAGGGAGGCAGGAGGGTCAGAGGGAGAGGGCGGTGTGACAGTGGCCACAGCGGCTGGCGTCATGTGGGGCCAGGAGCCCAGGATCACAGGTGCCTATGGACATTGGAAAAGCCCAGGAAAAGGATTTTCTCAACCTGGCCCGCACCTTAATGTTGCCTCAGTGGGACCTGTGTTGGGCTTCTGACCCTCAGAACTGTAAGATGATACATTTGTGTTGCGTGAGCCCCTCTGTGTGTTGTCCTTTGTCACAGCAGCTGTAGGGCACTCACGCGCAGCCCCTGCCTGTGGATCACAGCAGTGTCCCTCCTCCCTGTGGCCAAGGACGGCGTCTCCTGGCGGCTGGCACTTGCTGCACCGTGTTGCGTTCGGGGCACTGTGCTATGGGCTAGTTACGTCACTTTGTCTTTCTCAGGAACTCTGGGAGGTAGGCACTGCTGTGGCCTCACCTCTCAACCAGCAACCAAGGGATGCTGAGTAACTTGCCCAAAGCCGCACGTAGCTAGAGGCCCTGGGACTTCCTGGTCTGAGTCCAGTGACCACTGATGCCACAGTGAGAGTGACCATCTAGGCTTGAGTTGGGTGGGATGTTGCCTTGGTCCTGGTCATTAACGGTCATACGTGGGTGCCATTTATCACGCATGAACCCCACCCACATCCCACCCCGGCCTGAGCACTTTACATGCATTACCCTCAGTGCACGGGCGCCAGGCCGAGGAGGAGCAGGGGCTGCACTGTGCACACGGAAAGCCTCGGAGAGGGTGCAGATGTGTCCTAAGGGGAGCGTGAGCCTGGCTGGCCCCACAGCCTGGGTGGACTGCAGAACCGGGAGCTCCGTCTGCGTCAGCGCCGTTACCAGCCATCATCACGCGTTGATCCCGCACAGAGATCATGAGGACTCCCCAGCCTCCAGTGTGCGTTTCATGGAAAGCAATCCGTGCACTTCGTCTCCATGGCCGTCTCTGTCACTCAGTAACAGGTGCTGGTGGGGGTGAACCGCATGTCTGGGTCAGGGCTGAGGGGGCGCTATCGTCACCCATGGACAAGACGAGACATCAACAGGCTTTGGATGGGTCAGTGGTGGCCCCTGAATTTCCCTCAAGCCATGTCCTCATCCCTTTGCGGATCTGTCCAACTTGAAAATGCTTTAGCATATATATAATTTCCCCATAAGATGCTTTAAATTATATCTAAAAAACCCTTTTGATGGACCGATAAAGTTGATTGAGTGGGCCACTTTCTCAGACTCCTTCCTTCCAACCAGCACCAGCTGGGGTGCCGCTCTTTGCCAACTTTTGAAAAATTATTTCCCCCAGAAATCTGCACGATGGGGGCAACACTTGTTACCCTGGGCTGGGAGAGGGGCCGCCCAGCCCCTTGCCTTCGTTGTCCTCCCTGGGTTGGGTTTCCGTTCCTGCATTAGCAACGAGGTGCCCGGCCAGATGGCCTAACGCTGCCAGGTTGCCTCGAAGTGCACGCTTTCCTTCCAGCCATGCTCCGTGGGGTGTGCAGAGAAGGCTCCACAGATCGTTCCAAAGACTTATCCGTTGTTACCATGCTAGCCAATGGCAGAGCCAGGACTGGAACCCCAGTCCTCCGGTGCTACGCCCAGCACAGCGGGTGTGCTTGGGCCTGACGCTGATGGCACTCTCTGCCGTCCTGTGGCAGGTGTTCATATGGAGGACTGCCCACAGCGTCTCACTTGTCTTCACAGTGTTATCACAGAACGATCCTCAGACACTCCGACACGGTTTCAGGACTGGTGTCCGAGTCCCTCATTGCTCCTTTGAGAATGGCGGGGTTAAGAGGCTGCATGAAAGCTGGTCCAGTATTTCAGTCTCGCTTACCTCTGTTGGGTTGGGAGATCGATAGGTGAGATTCTCTGCTCACCTGGGCGTGCACTCAGGACGCGGGTAGGTGCGAGAAGGCTGACCCCGTTCAGCTATGACCGAGTCTGGGAACATAAACAACTGTAGGGGAGAAGGAAACGTGCAGCCTAATGCACCAGGTAGTAACGCGGAGGGCGATAAATGAGGAGGTATACAACGTTTCACCTCAGCAGGGGACATTACATTGTATTATAGAGTCCCCGTCTCCATGGTATCTTTTCATGTACTAAAAAGTAGCGACACTGTCTCCTTTTGCCTAGGGTTACGGGACAACCAGTACTGTACAGATGGTCTCCGGTCTGATGTTACAGCGAAGGAATCTCGATTCGCCGAGGTAACATATGTTTCTAACTTCTAGCATAGTCAGCGAAAGGCATCCAACTGTAGAACGGGATCGTTGGCCTCCTTAGGAGGTGCCGGCCTTTTGTTATGCTGAGCTCAGCGTCGAATGGATGCAGCGGGAAACCTCCCCACGCTGGCTGAGACCTGTGACGTCACAGCGTGCAGTGCGTCACAGCTGCGTCACAGCGTGCAGTGCGTGTGTCCAGTGCTGCTTCTGTAACATTCCACCAATGGGATGTGAACTCGCAGAGCCATGGGAGGGTGTAGTGAGCACATCTCCGTTTCAGACCCAAACGAATCTGCTGGGGACCTGGAAGGACGCCGGAGAGCGTTGTGAAGGTGGAGGAGAGGGGCTTTGAAGTCGAACAGCTGGTACAGGTGGTTATAACCGCAAAAAGGGTCAGTGGTCTCCAGCTGGGAAGAAAATGAAAAGCCCTGTTTACGGGATGAAATGTTTCTGGTTCTAGAGAACAAGAGGGCCGCGCTGTCACCAGCCAGGCTCTGTCTGATTGATTCACATTGTCCTCCCGGCAACGCTTGCGGGAGGGACGGCCATTGCACCGACTTCGCAGACGAGGAAGTTGAAGCTCAAGCGCCTCTAAGTCCTTGACTCGCCCAGGTCTCTCAGCTGGAGGCCGTCGGCTCTGGAGCTCTGTCCTTCCCTTGCTCTGAAGGGCTGGTGGCGAGGAGGCTCATTTCAGTCAACAGAACTGAAACCGTGGGCTTGCCTGCTGGAAAGAGGTGTCGGAGACGTCTGTCGTCTTTCACAAAGGGATATTCTGCCACCAACTCGTGTGACTTTGAGAGGGAGTGGAATTACGTGAATCGCGCTCTCATAGCAGATCGAGGCTGCAAAAGTGTCCGTAAAACATAATTTTTCCTAAAATGCTTGCCGCAGGTATCATCCTTGAATTAAGCTCTGCGTTTAATAAAAGTGGGTGTTTCCCCCAAAACCCCCGGCCCGAAGTCCCACACAATGGAGACAATGTGCTGTTCTGGGCCCTGAGATTTAGTCCTCAATACTTAAAGCCCTTTCCGTGTGGAAGAGCTGAGCTCACCGTCTGACGCCGCATAGCTGCGTGGCGTCGTTAAGTGGCTCCTGGGCGCAGAAACGAAGACGGCAGGCCACGCGGGGGCCGCGCTGATTGATGGCTGCTCTTCTAAAGAAGGACCAGCGGAAGGCCTCCTGCCTGTTTTCACACTGAGCAGGCAAATTTCAGCCTCTTCCTGTTGATGCCAAAATGAATCCGTGTGGTCGCTGTTGATACAGATGCGGGGGCCGTGTGACTGGATCTCCGTGACGCCCTCGCTTGCACGCTCACTGCTTTGAATGACCTGGGTCATCTCATTTGATCATATCAAGCAGTTGCCTTTGAAACTTCCCTCCTCACTTTGAGCCGTCGAAGGCTGTCCCGGGGTGTGTTCATCGAATGATGGACACCCCTCCCCCAAACCCAGGCCTCCGCGTTGTATCTGCAGTAAACCCGCCTCTCTTAGCGAGACAGCACGAAGACCCCTCTCTCTTTGCTAAACCCATGGAAGCTGCGGACCTGACCAGTGGGCACTCCTTCAGCCAGGCGCTGATTTAAATGCAAAGAGCTACGGAACTGAGCTTCCTTCCTTCAAAATAGAATGTTTAAATTTTCCTTGCAACAAAAGTAATGGCAACTCCATGTAGACACTTGGGGGAAAGCAAAAATAGATAAAGAAGAAAACATTTGTATCTATTTATCTCCATTAGTTTCGTCATGTATTTTCTTACACATGACTGTAACATCCACAGCCTTTTATAGCTGCAGGCACGCTCTGGTGTCATTTAAACTCTTTGTAATCATTTTTTTTTTTTTCATTTCTGCAGAAGGTGATAATGCATTTCTGCAGGCCGTGGTATGCTTGCCCAATCCCCTTTCAAAAAACATCTCCATCCTTGCCAGCTTTTCACAGCTAGACGTTACCCTGCATCAAATCCTTTGCTTTCCAGTAAACGCAGGGGCAGACAACATTCTGGATGGAGAAGGAGAAAAGCTCCAGTTTCCCCATTTGTCTTAAAACCCTCCCTTCCTCTTGCTACAAACTGAAGCAAATGTGTGTGTTTGAAAGCTCCCTTAAAGTCAGGATGAAATTCCACTAAGCTGAGGGATGACCCTCAGAGGGAGTGTGACTGGAGTGGGTGCGCTTACAGCTGATGTGGCAGTGACCGCAGTGTACCTGTGGAAGATGGGGCCACAGCCTCCCTGTGGCAAATAGAGCTACCGTCATAATCCCTGTAGGTTACAGAGCAGCTCTGGGACAGGAAGGAATCGTCTCGCGGAGAAACGTCCGGATTACAAAGCTACCAATTAGATTAGATGCTCATCCTTTGGAGAAATAAATCTCTGTGGAAACTGACGTGCCCTCACGCTGATGGTTCAGGACCTCCTTTCTCTGGCCACCCACTTTGACTTTTAAAATGGTGCCCTTCTTAGCAATATGCCTTAAGGCACAAACGTAAAGCTAGAAAGAGTCAAGAAAGCATACAAAACACTGTTGCCAGCTCTACAAAATCATATACGAAGCATTTAAAAGGAATCAGTATCTTCAAGCAGCGTTTATGAGAAAGAAAATGCGCCCCTGTGGGTGCGTGGTACCAGCCAGAAAAGGCGGGGTGTCCACCAGCAGAGCAAGATGCCGGATCCAGCTGTTCATGTGGCCACCCCGCGACCTTGAGCAGTCCACTTTAAATGCAAGGTGATTTTCGTCCTTGGAACGCTTACATCAGTCCATTTTATTGTAGATAAAAGATCTCCTTTTTCAAAGCCATGTTCAGTTAACCCAGTATAAAGGACAGATGGAGTGACACACTGAAATTGCTTGATGGGGGAAGATATTTGATATAAAGGATGTGATTGCTTTTTAAGGAAACTTTGCCTGTTTTAAGTGCAGTAGGTGACCGAGGAACATCAAACAGCCCCTCTGCCTCATGTCCTTGGTTTCCCAGTCCCAGACAAAGACCTGGACACAAAGAGATGTAGTATATCCTGTTAGCTGTGTCCCCCCAGATTTATCTGATAGAATCCCAACCCCCAGTATCCCAGAATTGGGAAATGGGGCCTTTAAAGAGGTAATTGAGGTTAAATGAGGCCGTTAGGATGGGCCCCGATCCAATGTGACTGGCGTCCTGATAAGAAGAGATGAGGACCCGGACAAGCACAGAGGGAGAACTTGTGGGGACACAAGGAGAAGATGGCCGTCTACCAGCCGGGAGAAGAAGACCGAAAAGGACCCGACCCTGCCAACGCCTGGACCTCAGGCTTCCAGCCTCCAGAGCTGTGAGCAGCCCGTCGCTACGGCTTAAGCCCCACACCGCGGTTCCTGGTCACAGCCGCCCAAGCAGGCCGAAGCTGGTTTTTGAGAGGCTGGATTTTGTCTTTAATTATTCAGTGGGTCTCGGTGAGCAAATAGACTTCGAGAGCTAGAACTTCCCAAAACAAGGGCGCGATGCATCTCAAAGAGCGTAGCTGTCCTTTCTCGTTTCCCTCAGTTTGTTGGCTGGGGCTTTTGTCAAAGCTGCATCTAAACACCCGAAAAATCGTAGGGTAATTTACCCTCATAATCTCTGATCATCTGTCTGATGGATCTCCAGCCCGCAGCACAGAGCCTGGCACGTAGTAGGTGCTCAGTAAGTGTTTGATGAGTGAATAAAGAAATATTTCAACCATGATGCTATGTTATGAATAACGGAATGTATGTCTAAAAAGGTTACATTCACTCTGTATTCACATAACCAAAAAGTATTGGGTGCGTAATGCGTTATTTCCATGTAAACAATTTAAGTCAAGCCAAATCATTCATTGCAAGTTCCAGTGAAACATGGCGTAACGCTGTTGGGCGTATGCCCTCGTTCCCGCGTCGGCTTGACTAGATCAGATACCCAGCGGTCCCTGCTGAGTCACAGGGCAGGCTGTACCCTGGGGCTGTCTCACACGTTCCCACCTGGAGAGGTCCTCTCACGCCATCATCGTTTATGAGCTCCCCAGCTTCTCTGTGAGGTAGAAAAGGCAAGGAGGTTTTTTCTCTCTGGAGCCAGGCTTCCATCAGCACTTATCCCCCAGGGACAGTGTCACCCTGACATGCCCAGCGCCTCCGTGGCTTCAGACGCAAGCTCCAATTCATGCCTGCCACCATTGCTCTTCCCTTATCTACTCGCCTCTGATGGGACTGAGGTCACAGTCGCACCGACCAGGCCCAGGCGGGGCTGGTTCAGGGACACCCACACCCCCAGTTGGCTCCCCGGTGTCCCTGCGGTGCACGCAGCCCTGGGCTTCTGGCTGTGGCCACGTCTCCTTCCAGGCGGGGAGCCAGGTTGACACCGCCAGGGTCAGGGTCGCTTCTGTCCTTTCCCCAGGCTGAGGTTCAACTCGCTCCTAGAAGCAAACCCCTTGTTTCTGGCGCTCCTTGTTCACACCAAGGTAAGGCTCCCCCGGGATCCTGTGCCTGGGGGCTGGGCACCCTCTTGATGTTGGAGCCCAGGGTATGTCATTCCTGGAATCCCCACAGGCGTACCTGTGTCTGTCCTTGCTCTGCAGCGGTGGAGACCCAGGCTCCTCTGGGGTCCTGGGGTCCATCAGCCTCTCCCCTCTACCCGTGCGGAGTCATCCCCTGCAGCTGGTTAAGCACCCTAAGTCTGGGCCTTATCTTCACTCACCCCGATTGGCCCTTGCTCTAGGGAGGGAGGGGTCCAGACAGACCCCGCGTTTTAAAACCAGGCCTCCCGGGCGTTGTTTCTGCGGGGATCACGGGTCCGGACTTTGGGAACCGTTGCTCTAGAAAATAAAAGCAATGCTGCAGTTGCCAAGACAGGCATTTGTCTTCCTCTCCGAAGACCCCTCCGAGTCAGGGGCGCCCCCGCCTGCTGTGAAGACGCGCGCTGTAGGGCGCGCAGGAGCAAAGCCCATCGGAACGAAACCAGCTAACGTGGGGGCGGGCGCGCAAATGCGACGCACACTGCAGATGTCCGGTCTGTAACGACAGCCACGGAAAGGGCTGTTTCAGAGATGGGAAGGCGAGAGGGGCCTCAGAAGCGTGGGGAGGGCTCCTCAGCCTGTCTGCCCTCCGAAATCACAGGGGAGCGCCAATGTCCTTGTTCAGGCGCGAGGCTGCCGCTGGGCTCACAGGCCCCCCGGGGATGCGTGCGCCCCCTGGGCTGAGAGCCGCCAAAGGCCAAGCAGAGCCACCTGGGGAAAAATTGCAGTATTTGGACATTTTTCTTAAATGAAGTACGTTTTCAGATGACTTTCCCGCCCACTTCTTCACCTATCTGTCATCTACTGAATTTGAAACTTCCCACTTGTCTTTAAAATATGACCGCATGGGCGGTGATGGAGATGGCCCTGAAAAACGAGGAAAAAGGAAAACCCGAGAAAGACAAGCTGGCCCTCTTCCCACATCTAACCATGCAGGACCCGTGAGCCTCGGGCGCTGACGCCGCACGCGGGGCGGCCCTCCCGTCGGAAGTCCAGCCGCGGAGGAACATTACGTGAGGAAACAAATGCCGATCCTGCTCCGGAGAAAAGGATAATGCCCCTGTGCGCTCTTGTTGGGTCTTAGGAAAGAGGACAATTTGCTCACCACCTGCAGGCCCTTCTCCCACCTTGAAAAGACCGGTAGCCCCATGACTCAGTCCGCATTTCTCAAAGGGTGCCCCCTGGTTCGCCTACGTCAGAGCCTGGGGACGCCGGTGGACATGCACCTGCCTGGGCCCCACCCACAGGCCTCAGGAACCTGGGAACCTGCCGCTGGGATTCCAGGCACTTTGGAGGTGGAGCTGCTGCTCGATGCCAAGCACCCAGGAAGCCCTCAGACTCCCAAGTGAGGACCGCGGGCAGGGGGCGCTGAGCGGTCACCAGCGTTAATTTGGATCCTGTGTGGTTCCACACAAGGGCTTGTCTGAAGCACTAAAACAATGGACGTCCCAAGAGGGGCTCGGGACCCTGCGAGCGTTCATGAGTGCTGGGGTCTCAGTCTCCGTGCAGCTCTCTCCAGGGTGTTACCTGTGCACACAGCGAAGACAGCAGGGACGGAAGAGATTTTTCCTCCTGTCTCCACCTGTCTTAAAACCGCAGCTCACCGTTTCGGACACGTCGGTGATTGACTGTTAGAACCTACAGTCTGCTGGTGAGGAAGCGTAAGACACACGATCATTGTGTGGACAGCAGCTGAGAGGCAGCCAGACTACACCCGTCTTGGTCCAACCCACCCCCCGTCACCCCATTCTGATCCTTGATCCTCAGGGCCACTGTGCCAGACTGGGGCAGTTGTCAAGCTTGAGCGTTTGATGGCCATTGTTTCGCTCTCCGGGATTTGACCCCGTGACGGTACTCCTGGGGAGGCACTGGATTCTGGTCCGAACCAGCAAAGGGAGCTGGGGACGGAGGCTGGGGGCTCCCCTTACTCACATCTGCTCTCGGAGGAAGGCCGACTCATCTCCCCGCGAGCCCGTGCCCCGAGCCCCAGCCCTTCTCTGAGCCTGTGTCCAGGGCTCCTGGACCTGCTTGGGGGGGGGGGGGTTAGAGAACTTTGACAACCCCATCACACCAACACCGGTAAATAAACTGTGAGGGGACACCAGTGGCGGAAACCAGTCCCCAGTCAGAGGCACACTCCCAGAGCACACGGTCAGCTCATGTGCAGGCCTGGGCTCCCCGCCCTGCAGAAGGGATGCTCAGAGCAGGTGCTAGGGCTGAGGTGACAGCTCTTGGACCAGAGCGTTGGGCCCGGTGCCCCGTCGGCCCCCGAGGGTCCCCTGCCTGTGTGAACAGTAGACTACCTGAATAACTCTGCTCTTTCTCCATTTGCAGGAGACTCTGGCATCACCCAACACGAAAATGATTTCATCCATGGTCATTTCACAGCTGATGGACGAGAACAAGCCCAGAGAAGATGGGGCCGCCTTGCGCGTGCTGTGCGCAGACCCTCAGCCTCCCACGTGGCCCGTGGCGCAGACTCTGACCAGTCGCAGCGGGGTCACCATCGATAGGGCCTTTGCTTTCCTCCCCGGCCAGTCAGGAATTCAGACACCAGCCAGGGCACGAGGGTGCAGGACTGAGCTGCCCCACAAAGAGGAGAGGCTGGGCAGCGGCCCCCAGAAGGGGTTTGCGTCCATCACCATTACGGCCAGGCGTGTGGGCCCCTCGGCCAGCACCCTGGTGTGGGGGGCTGTGGGGGACCCGCCATGCACCAAGTGCAGGGCCCAGGACCCTCTGCTCAGGGACCCCTCTGCTCTGGCCGGTGGAGCCCATTCAAGTCGGCACCATGGGCCTTTCGCCTGCACGGAATCCTCCAGAAACAGCTCTGTGGTGAGCCTGAAGTTCCCTGAGGCCCACGTGCCGCTGTGTGACGGCCACCAGTACTGGGTCACTAACGTGGGCCACAGAGAGGACAGGTTATCTCCAGACCCCCCGCGGTCGGGAAAGAGCCCGCTGCTGTTCAGCTCCTGCGTCCACCTCAGAGTGTCTCAGCAGTGTCCGAATGCCATCTACTACCTGGACAGGCCCCTCTCTGTCCCCATCGAGCAAACGCCACTGGCCAGCCCCAAGATGCACAGGTCCGTCCTGTCCCTCAACCTCAGCTGCAGTTCACATAGACTGACACCAGATGGCGCAGCCGGCACAGCCAAAGGAGGGCCAATCAGCAGCGGCCTGAAGCCGCGGCTCCTGCAGGGAAGCCCTGGACTCCTGGGTCCCCGCTGGACCCCCGCTGTGCAACCCTCACTGGGGCAGGTGCATTTGGGGACCGGCGCGTGTCCTTGGAGTGGCTCCCCTCCGTTGAAAAATGCAGAATTCACCGATGTGGGAGCTCAGCAGATCACTGTAAGGAAAGGGAAGGAGGTCCCTACCACGTGTTGTCACACTGGCGTTCATGCCAACCAGCTGTCCATTCACATTCCCGGCTGGAGTTACAGGGCAGGTGAGTGACGCTCCCATCCCTGGGTGGGGGCTGCCCCGCGTGGAGCCCTCCCCGTCCGTCAGGTGCTTGGTGTGAGTGCCCCGCCCGGGCGGACAGGGAGTTTCCTCTCCATCACTTACTCGGAGGAGCCGCGCTCGCTGGAGCCGCCTCGTGGGCTGCTCTCCCAGGTGGCGGTGGCGGTGGCGGTGGCGGACGACCCGTGGTGCAGGTCGGCACTGCGCTCGTTTCCTTAGGTGATGCTTTCGTGGGTGGTGAGAGACTTCCTCTCAAAGCTGTGCTTCCAATAATACTTCCAGACTCTACGTAACGAGTAGGAAACAGTAGCCTCCAAATCAAGTTAGTTAAGGCCCAGGCCGGTCCCAAGCAGGCCGGGAAGGACAGACAGGCTGCCGTCCGCCCCAGAGGTTTTGTCGTCTGGTCCCAGTGTCTGCATAGCTGAGGTGCCCAGAGTGATGCCCTTTCTACTGTTCAGTAAGATAGTGGATATTTATGGGTTGGCGCCATCATGGAGTGAGTGGGTGTGTGGGTGTGTGTGTGTAGGAATTATGGGACATTTTCAAAATGAAGCGAATCTGGGGCCTCCCCATGCCTGGCCACAGAAACACAGTGTTCTCTCTCTTTGGTTGTGTTTTCCAGGGCAGCTTGGCCAGGGCCTGTGGCTGTGTCCTCACGGCCTGCTGGGGCCAGGCAGGATCCCTGGGGCCAGCGGGGCCCCATCCCCTCCCTGGGAGGTCAGGGAGGGCAAGCAGGCCTCAGAGGCCAGAGCTCCCCCTTCCTCTGTGCAAACTTCCGATTTCCTGCTTTACTTTCTGTGAGACGCTCTGGTTCATAAATTAATGACTTTCCACTCAGGGAGAAATATTTAAAGATAATAGCAGTCAAATTGCAAATGCAGCATATGCGTGATGATTTTAGGGTGCAATTTCTGTCCATTAAAGCTTTACTCATTAATAAAAGTGACTGTAAAACATTTTAAAGCCATAACGGGTGCAGAAATATTAAAGGATATAATTAACGAGTACGTATGATGAACGCTCAGGGGTTGGTAAGATGGCTTCCAGACACGGCGTCCAGATGGATTAGACCGTGGGAACACCTGAGCTGTGTGGACACAGACCAGGGCGAGAGGCGACAGCAGTGTGAGGGTCACTGGCACGGGCCCCATGTGAGTATTTTAAGAACTCGCTGAAGCCAACCAACTTGCTCTTCCTTGGTGACGAAGGCTCTGGAAATACATGACTTCCACTGCTGTAAGCTCCCAGTCGAAGCACATCCTCGTCTCTCTGTCTCATGCTGTGAAATAGTAATGTGGATTTATGGTGCTTTCATCAAAGAAGCTTTCAGATCACTAGCGCCAGGTCTCCAACCCCCATCCCCAAGGAGAGGCGTGCACGGAGGAAACCGCCCAGCAGGTCTCTGGCTTTGGCGTAGAGACTGTTGGCTGTGCCTGTGTAACGGGCTGTCTCTGGCAGGAATCAGAGTTAATGCTGCGGCCCTGGGGCCGCCCTCCCTCAGAAGGGCGCTCTATCCCGGAGGGTTACGAGTGGGGCACTTCAGTCGTCCTGAAGCCCGTGGCCTTGTTCGACCGCTTGGGGACAGAGGTCTTCATGGAGGCCAAGTCACCTTTTTTCGAGTGGCCGACCTGTTCTGACCCAGCGATCGGGGACAGGCCACCGGCACTCTTGAGGCTGTCTCCCAGCTGGGTGACTGGAGGCGGGGGTGGGCTTGGTGCTCTCGGAGGTCCCGTCAAGCTCGAAGACATTTCTGCTCTATTTGCCTGCAGTACATTTTGTGAGGGAAAGAGGTCCCGTGTGATGCCGGTCTCTTAGCCCTGAAGTTCAAAACCACAGAACCTTGGGCTCACCGTTTGGGGCACAGACCTCAAGTATAGGGTGAGGCCAAAGGACATTCACAGTTGTTCATGTGGAAAATAAAACAATAGCTAATAAATAATGATACTACAAGGGTAAACTCTGGTTCGTATACTCACAACCATAAACCTACTTTTGCCCCACCCTGTATATACAAGTGTGCACACACACACGTCCTTGTACTTGTGTGCTCTCGCCCTCAAAACCAATTTGCAAAGAAATGCCTTTCTTCCCAGGTCACAGGCAAGCGCCCCTTGTCCATGCTGTAGATCCCTTGCCTGGAATTTGTAAGCACAGCCCAGCACTCTACCTACCGCCGTCTGTTCTAGCACAACCTACCCAGCACTTCCAGGGGAGCTCACCAACCTTCCCGCTTAACAGGGCTCTGTAGCCTTAACGCAGGTGCCTTTCCCACAGTGGCGATGCTCCTTAGGACTCCGAGAACTGCTGGTGTTTTCCTGCCGGAAGCGGCAGCCTCATTGAGGCCTCCTTGCCAGCCTCCCGGGACAACGGTGCACACGGTGAGGGGGCTGCGTCCTTCAGTTCCCGAGCCTGATCCCCTTCATCCGGAGGGTTTCCAAACGCTGTGGGAGCGGCATCCTGTCGAGCTGGTCCGCTGACATCCGGCTGCAAGGTGGGGGCTGCCCCGAGCTTCTCCCAGGAGGCAAGGCGGCCGTAGTTAGTGCCGGTCGTTAGGTTGTCTGTCAGAAACCTCACGAACTGTCTTCCTGAATGAGCCTCTGGGACACGCACCCAGAAAGGTCACTCAGGTTAGGGGGAGAGGGGCACTCCCACACTCTGTGCGGTCCAGGGAGGTTGAGACTGCCAGGACAAGACGTGCTGATGGACACAGGGCACCTCTTTTTAGGGGCCGAGCGCTGAGGTATCCGGTCCCTCTTTGCTCACCTCCTCACCCCTGTGTGTGTGTTTCTTACATGGCCACTGTTAGGCGGCCTGCTAGCAGCTGATACACGGGCGTCGCGCAAACCTCTGTGCGTATTGAAAGGAAGAGTCTTGTCATCACTGTTGCCATTGTCGTCGTCATCGTCCTCGTCATCCTGTCAGCAGCCATGAGATACAATCCTAGATGCCAGACCGTGGCCTACATCCACCGTACCCGTTACTGTGAACCATTCAAGCCATCCTGCAAGGAGAGTCTCATTGTCCCTGTTTTGTAGGTAAGACAGGTGAGGAGGCTTGAAGCTTAAATGACTTGCCCAAGCCCATGTGGCCTCAGGTGCCAGAGCTGAGAACAGTCCTGTGTATCTGGCTCCCGCTGTGCCCTTCTCAGGGACAGCCTTATGCAGGGCCCTGTCTCCACTGTCACTATCAAAGGTGACGTTTAAAGGCCACTCATGGACATGAGGAGTAACACCTGTATTGGGTGCACAGCTATCCTAGTAGGACATCTTAGGAGAGTGAGCTACACAGTTAATGTATAATTCAATGTAAGAAGCCATGTCATTTGACACAGTTAAGATTTGTTGACTCAGAAGTCCTTCCCAGTCTGAAATTTCATCCTCTGTGGCGTGCTACAGGATATGCAGTATTGACCCCAGCGGTCCTCTGCTCACTGGGTATTGTGTGCCTAAAACCATGTGGGCTTCGCTACATTACTTACTGCCAATTTCACTTTGCGTTCCTTGCCTGGAGCTGAAGCTTCCCCGGTCCCTGAGACATCCAAGCAGACGGAACAAAAGCACCGGGCTCTGTTAGATACCTTTGGAGAGGAGCCCGATGAACGCGACTCTTGCCCACACCAACACTGGTGTTCTGTGTGTTCGAGCTGGTGCCTCCACGGGTGCTGAGCTTTGTAGTTCCCGTTTCTCACCTTGACCTTGGCCATCGCTCACTCAGTGTCTCCCACCCCTCTCTTGCCTCCCGTCTCCGGGCCTCAGTAGTATCAACATTGGGGGCCAGCAGTTTTCTGCCGAGCTTTGTAGGATGTTTAGCAGCATCCCTAGCCGCCATCCGTGAGACGCCTGGCCCCCCTCCCAGCTGCGACAAAGGCAGACATCTCCAGATCTTATCTGGGTAGAAGGAGACGACAAAGGCACTCTGGGCTGAGAGCTGATTGCCCGCACTGTGCCCAACGTCCTGACAGCTGTGGTTGTGGGCCACCCGCTTAGCAGTGCCCCCCCCGCCCCCCACTCTGTGACCTGCCCTCAGTGCACCCGCCCGACCTCAGCTCTCGAATACTGACTCCCAGGGATGTATTGTATGTGCCGTGTCACCAGGACCCTGTCCTTCTTCTAGACAGTGCTGTCGCTGAGATCTGGCTCCACATCCGGATCATTGGCACTGACCTGTCCATGCCCAGCACAGGTACTTGCTCAGGGCCTGGTGCTAGCTGGAGGACAGGTCATTCCGATGACCCAACAAAGCCTCGCTGATGTCGGGGTCACTTACAAGCTTGGGGCTTTTTCCTTTTCAAACCACTTCTTCCTGTGGCCAGATTCAAAACCCCTCTGGCCAGCAGAGGGCGGGGAGCCGTGTAACGTTCCTCGTCTGGAGGTAGGTTGTGAAACATAAGGCGAAAGTAGGGTTAGCCTCCTCACCTGGTTTTAAAATTGAGGGCAAGAAGTTTTAAACTGTTGTTTTCCTCTAAGAACTCCATAGGAATAATCAACTGTTGTCATAGGACAACTTTATTGTCCTTCAGATGGTCACATTCAATGCCAAAAAGACAAAATGTATGAACAATGTTATAAGTGTATTTTGAAGGTGCTTTTGCTTGTTTACCAATCGGGAAACCTGGATGAGACTGCACCGTTTCCCCAGATCTTGACTGTGAGGCTCAGGTCAGTGCCCGGAGCCTGCGTGGCCTCCAAAGGTTGCCGTGCCAGCCGGCCCAGCTGCCCCTGCAGAGAAAAGGGCTTTTTTCCTTCTTCCTGATTAACTCCCTCAATTGCATGAGTGGGCCCTGCCCCTCAGTTGTCTAGGAAACAGTCATTCTACTGGGCCACTCAGTCAGGTTTGCCCAGAAGAGTAAGAGAAATGGACTTAAGGCCTACAGCAGGCCGATGGGATAACGACCAGATTTGTAAACTGGAAACTCAGAGCACCCCATGAATGAGAGCAACGAGGATCAGGGTGGTCTAGCAGAAGCACCATGGGCTTGGAGAGGGGTCTCACCTCAGTTTCAGTTCAAACGCTGCCTGTTGCCAACCCTGTGCCCTCTGGAGTAATTTACTGAGGAGCCACCGAGCTTTGTGGTGCGTAGTGGGGACCCAGCACGTTGTAATTATCACTAGTCTTCAGTTTCACCTGAACTGTCTTCAGGAAATCAATTTAGACATGATTTTGGAAAGGTGAAATGATAATAGCATGGTAAATTCTGTAAGGAAAAGTTTTTCAGCTATAGATAACCCTAGAGAAAAGAAAAAAAAAAGTGAGAAACAGGTGATGTGTTTAATTCCTTTGGCTTGATGGTCTTATGGTATAATTTTTTTTTTGCTCTTTTCCAAATTTCTTAAAGCAGAAGCTTAGACCTTTCTACAATGTGTAATCTTATTTTCTGTGTTACTGACTAACATTGAAGAATAAGAGATGGAAGAAGATGGTAGGACCAGTCATTAACTCATCTTAAACTGTTGCACGAGGAGTTTATAGTTAAATGAAGAAATCTCATTCACGTTGCTCCCATGGGGTCATTTATTTCCCATGTGGGGTCTTAGCCACACGAAGGCATCGTCGTGGGGAGAGTATCACAGTTCACATATGTGGTACCCTAGTAACCTCACATGGTTCAGCAGCTGTTATCACAGAATGTGCGAAGGTGTTCCTAAGCAGGGGAGGGTGTTAGACAGATCTGGGGTGTGTTTTCGAAACATCTGTGCCAGATCTTTGCTGGAATCTGAACCTGGGCCTCCCTGGTGCAGAGCCCTGTTCCTGATCAGGTAGGGGATAAAAAATGATGTTCCTCCTACCTAAGTCCTCTCTGGGGCTCCTGTAACAATAGACATACTTAGCAAGAAGAGAACAGATATGTTAGGTATCATATATTTTTCATATGTGCCTGGGAGCTGCCCTGGGGAAAATGAGTAACTTAAAGTGGTGGCTTGGAACTCTGGCTTATACAGCATTTTCAACAGAGCATAATTTTGTGGAGAAATGACAGGAAAAAGGAAAGCACGTGTAGGCATCCAAGGCTGGCAGAGTGAGAAGGTAAATATACGAAAGGAAACTAATGGTAGGAAAAAGCCAACAAACTGTGCTGACCCCTCTGATGGTGTCTCTGGGCTGATAGAGTGTAAAGTGGTCTCTAGCGACTAACTTCTGTCCTTCCTTGTGGAGGAGAGAGGAGGGACGCCTTTGTACATTTATGTCACGCTTTTGGGCAAACATGGGGAGGGCAGAGAGCTCTCCATGTACCTGTTCCTTCTCAATTACCTTCGCCTCAAAATAATACTAAACTCACCCACAGTGGAGAATCACTGATCTAAACTGGGAAATCAGTGACTGGTACCATACTCTTAACTAAACTATAGGCTGTATATAAATTTTACCAATTTTTCCACTAATGTCCTTTTTCTGTTCCAGGATCCCATCCAGGATACCACGTTGCATTTAGTCATCATGTCTGTTTATGGTAATTTTTGACATTCAGATGTTATTCTTACCTTAATCTTTTTCCCTTTGTTTTCCCTGGCAGGCTTAGAATAGATTTCTTTGGCTTAGATACCTGTAGCTCCTTTCTTTAAACCTGTAATCCCTCTGGATAGATCCCTCAGAAGCTGTGAGGTCAGGATCTATTTTTCCTAAATGATCTACCAGTCATCCACCATCTATTGATCAGATAGTACTTCTCTGCTGGGTGAAAATGCCAATCATGTATTAAGTTGCTGTTTCAACAAGGATTTCCCTGTTTCATTCTAGAAATTCATGCATCTTGAATATCGTGGCTCACAAAAGCTACTCTGTGACTGTCTGTGGATTCGAAAGCTGGAGCGTGTTTTAGACACTGACAAATGGGAACTGTTGGCATTGGGCGTAGCTCATGATTGCAGCAGCCCGGCGGTGAGAGACTGGCAGCCATCCTACCTTTCCACGGTTTGATTATTTTAATTTTAAAATGCCTCCTCAATCTAGCCCGTGTCTCTGAACTGGAACACTCTAGGGATCTATGATAAGTGCAATCCTAGAACGTTTGTCTTTTTGTGGCTGGCTTCTTTCGCTTGCACAGTGTCCTTGAGGTTCATCCACATTGTGGCCTGTGTCGTCATTGCCTTCCTCTTCAAGGATGAGTCGTATTCTCCTGTGTGCGCAGATCACATTTTGGGTGTCCGTGTTCCTGTCAGTGGACACTTGAGCTGCGTCCACTTCTTGGCTGGTGTGAATTATACTGCTCTGAGCATAGGTGTATAAACAGTCGTCCGAGTCTTTGCTTTTAATTCTTTGGGCATCACACACCCAGCAAGGGCATTGCCGGGTCCTGTGGTAATTCTGTGCTTGGTTTGCCACGGACCCACTGTTCCAGCTCTCACAGCAGCCGCACCATTTTACGTGCCGACTGGCGATGCACCAGTTTTCCGGCTTCTCCGCCCCCCTTTTGCCTCGTTATTTTCTGGCTTTCCGATAGCGGCCATCTTTGCGAGTGCGAAGTGATCTCTCATTGTGGTTTTGATGTGGGCTTCCCCAAGGATCCCTTAGGGATGCTGAGTGTCTCTTCAGGGTCTTACTGGCCGTCTGTGTGTCGTCTTTGGAGGAATGTCTATCCAGGTCCCTTCCCTGCTCTTCTTTCAGGCTGTTCTATTGTTTCCGTCCCCCACTGATGAAAGCTTTTGTTATGAAAGGATGTGGAATATCAACTATTTTTTTATGTACTTATTGGGATAATAATAGGATTTTTCTGCTTTATTTGGTAAACGTGGGGAATTACATTGTTTTGCCTGTGT